>JAEANM010000651.1:0-33597 GCA_017656035.1 Myanophis thanlyinensis
ACTCTACTCTACTCTACTCTACTCTGCCCTAATACAGCCTTGTGTGGACTCCTATTTACCTACTACAGGAAGGTTGCTCAGGCTCCAAATATTGATTAGAGGGGAATTGATAAAGTGAAATAAGTTTGCAGGACTCATCTTAGATGAAATTGGTTGCCCCAGGAATCATTTTAATTTGCTTGGGAGAAGGGAAAGTCCTCCTACCTGAGCGGGAAGAATAACTTACTGTTTCTGCTCCACTACAAAGAGGGGCTATTTCCGCAGGTGCCGTCTGTAACATTCCATTCTCTGAGAGTGAGATAAAAGAGAAAATATATGTTTTAGAAACAAAAAAAATATCACACAACAAACTATTTTAGCATTCAGGCCTGAGGTACTTTTTCCCCAAACAAGGTCATAAAACAATAGCTCAGAAACCGGTGGTTCTTGCAACCACAACATTTCTGTAGCTAAGTGAGACAGCTGTTCCATGAACTTTTACGACCTTTCTAGCCACAATTGTTAACTGGATCACCGCAGTTGTTAAGTTAGTAATACGGTTGCTAAGTGAATCTGGCTTCCCTATTGCCCTGGCTGATCAGAAGATTACAAAAGGTTAACCCACGGCCCTGGAAGACTGCAACCGTCCTAAGTACATGCCAGTACATGCATCACAAGGATCATGGGGATGCTGCAACGGTCGCAAGTGTGAAAAACAGTCTCTTTTTCTAGTGCATTTATAACGTCAAACAGTCTCTAAGTGAACTGTTGTAAGTCAAGTCAATTGTTATAGTATGTACGGTAGTAGGAATGTAGGAACCTTCCTTTAGGTCAGGGGTGGGCAATTGTGGCTCTTTTATGACCTGTGGACTTCAAATCCCAGAATCCTTGGGCAAGGCAAGCTAAGCAAAATGGAGGAAACATTTTGAAGTGTGAGGGTTCCTTACACTTACACCTCACAATGTTTTTTTCCTCTATTTTATTTAGGTTGCCTTGCCCAGGGATTCTGGGATTTGAAGTCCACAGGTCCTAAAAGAGCCACAATTGCCCACCCCTGCTTTAGGTAAAGGTAAAGGTTCCCCTCACACATGAGTACTAGTCATTCCCGACTCTAGGGGGCAGTGCTCATTTCCATTTCTAAGCTGAACAGCCAGCGATGATTCCGTGGTCATGTGGCTGGCATGGACTAAACGCCAAAGGTTCATGGAGCGCTATTACCTTCCCAACAAGGTGGTCTCTATTTTTCTACTTGCATTTTTACACGCTTTCGAACTACTAGGTTGGCAGAAGCTGGGGCAAGTAACAGGAGCTCGTTCTTTTACGCGGCGCTAGGGATTCAAACCGCCAAACTGCTAACCTTTCTAATTGACATGCTCAGCGACTTAGCTGCTGAGCCACCATGACCCCAAGCTTTCTTTACCTGAAGGGATATTGTTAGATGGCTCTTCCTGGGAGCTCTCCCCCAAGTCCACCTCCGGAGAGGGATGCAACACATCTCCCCGTGCTTTAGAGCGTTCAACGATCACCTCCACGAAGGGCTCCTGAAGCTGAAATAGTAAATCACAAGAAAAGAATGCATTTCTGCCCAATGTTTTCCAATTCCACAGCCCCTTCTGGAAGCTTTTCACAGGTCCTGTCAAATTTACCAAAAGGAAACGATAACAGAATAACAGAAATTGGATGGGACCTTGGAGGTCTTCTAGTCCAACCTCCTGCTTAGACTGGAAACCCTGTACCATTTCAGATAAACGGTTGCCCAATCTCTTCTTCAAAACTTCCAGTGTTGGAGCATTTATAACTTCTGGAGGCAAGTCGTTCCACTGATTAATTGTTCTAACTGTCAGAAAATTTCCCCTTAGTTCTGATTTGCTTCTCCCCTTGATTAGTTTCCATCCATTGTTTCTTGTCCTACCTTCAGATGCTTTGGAGAATAGATTGGCTCCCTCTTCTTTGGGGCAACCCTTGGGAACACTGCTATCATCTCACCCCAGCCCTTCTTTTCCATTAAACTAGACATACCGAATTCCAGCAACCATTCTTTATACGTTTTAACCTCCAGTCCCCTAATCATTGTTGTAAGAAATAAATAAAATAAAATAATGCATTATTTTATTAGTCAATAATACATTGATAATATGAATGAATCAATCAATATTTTATAAATACATAATAATAAACTTTTCCCTCCAAAGAGATCAATCCCCTACTGACGTTATTAGGTCCCAGAAAGGATGCGTTTAAAAATTCAGTTAACTTTTTTACATCCTCCCACTCTTGCGTTTACACCTTGGTGTGCATCTTTCTTACCTGTAGTTTTCCTTGCTCCTTCTGCTCTGCCTGGCTCAGGAGGAAACCTTCTGCGAGGGCTACCGCTTGGGAACTGGTCTCGGCTCTACATTCCTTGATCCAGCTCTTCATCTCCAGGGGCAGGATAGCCACGAATTGCTCCAGGACCAAAAGATCTAACATCTGAGCTTTTGTGTTTCTTCCGGGCCTTAGCCACTGACGACAAAGATAGTGTAGTTGGCTGCAAACCTCGCGTGGCCCGTCGGCCTCCTTATAACAGAGGTTCCTCAGCCGTTGCCACTGACCAGCCGAAATAGTATTTTCTTCATCCTGGTTCTTCTGTCCAATTCTCTCTTCTTTCAATTCAGGCTGTGCGGAACGAGGGACTCTTTTGTCCTCTGGTAGGTACCGCAAATCCATTTTGATTGCGTTTTCCAAATAGAGGTAGAATTTTGTTTGCTTCTTCTTGATAGTTCCAGGTTCCTTTCTTGAACAGGGTGAAAACTGCGCCGCGTGGCCGTCAGCTCTTCATCGGTTCCTGCTCTGCATAAAGAAACCCATGAGCAATACAAGGTATTTCCAGAGAGCTACCGATAGTCCTCGACATAGAAATTATGCATAATTTCTGGCACTAGGCAAGAAGTTGTGAATGAAGTGAATTCTGCCTCCTTTTACCTTTTGGGCCATGGCTGTTAAACGAATCACCGCAGTTGTGACGTTAGTAACACGGTTGTTAAAGTGAATCTGGCTTCCCCGTTGACTTTGTTTGTTAGAAAGTTGCAAAGGGGAATAGCATGAGCCCTGGACATTGCAAGTGCCATCTAAGCATGGGTCAGTTGCCAAGTGTCTGAATTTGGATTACGTGACTGCAAGGAGTCTGCAACAGGTTGTTAAGTGTGAAAAAACAGCCGTAAGTCGTTTATTTACTGCCGTTGTAACTTTGTACAGTCACTAAATAAACTGCTGTAAGTCAAGGACTACTTGTACAGAAAAAATCAAATCGACAGAACTACAGAGAATCTTGTTCTCCTTTAGCAACAATGCTCCCTGGCGCTATGGGAAGAATCCTCGTAAAGGAGATGTGAATCCATTTCCCACTCACTGAAAGTCTGAAGCATTTCTGATGGAAGATGTATATGAGGGACCGTAAAGAGACACCTTGTCCATCACGAAATCCATACCCCTCACATACTAAATCGTCTCAACGCCTTCCCTCGGGACACATAGGGCATTATAAGCCAAAACAACTAGACACAGGGAGTTTTTTCCCTCATGCCACCACTCTGTTTAACACTTAATACTCTAAATGCCCTCTAAATGTCTACTAACCCATGCAGTGTGGCATTATTATTTATCCATATTATCTTCAAGGTAAAGGTTCCCCTTGCACATACACGCTAGTCATTCCCGATTCTAGGGGGCAGTGCTCATCTCCATTTCTAAGCCGAAGAGCCAGTGCTGTCTGAGGACGATTCCGTGGTCATGTGGCCGGCATGACTAAACGCCAAAGGCGCACAGAGCACTGTTACCTTCCCACCACGGTGGTCCCTATTTTTCTACTTGCATTTTTTACATGCTTTTGAACTGCTAGGTTGGCAGAAGCTGGGGCAAGTAACAGGAGCTCACTCCGTTATGCAGCGCTAGGGATTCGAACCGCCGAACTGCCAACCTTTCTGACTGACAAGCTCAGCGTCTTAGCCACTGAGCCACCGCTTCCCCATTATCTTCTCTACTCCCCCTTTTATTTGTATTATTATATTACTAATCATCGCACAGTCAGCCAGATATTCAGACTGCGTTTGGCATTTTTGTCTACCCATTGAGTCTTTAGCAAGGATCTGGGTTAGGCAGATCTGGATGTTTGATGGTGTTACAGATATCGTCACCAGGATAGAAGCTGTTCTGAGTAAAGCTGCCTTTTGCAATTGACTGGTGGTGAATCTGTCAATGCCAATGCTGTTCAAGTGGTGCTCCAGTTGTTTTGGGATTTCACTTAAGGCGCCTATGACTATTGTACTACCCTTGCTTGCTTTTGCCACAGTCGTTTTATTTCTATTTGTAGGTCTTTGTATTTTGCTATCGCCTCGTTCTTTCTCTTCTATTCTGAAATCTCCAGGCATCTCTAGTGCATCCACTAACCAGTTTTTTTTGGGGTCTTTCTTATCGACAACTGGTAAGTCTGAGATTTTTTTTTTAATTATTATTGTTACGGTTGTTATTCTGTTGCTTTGCAGGTGCACTGGTGCTTTTGTACCAGAGGCAAATTCCTTGGGTGTCTAATCACACTTGACCAAATAAACTATTCAATTCAATTCAACGTCTATACAGATTCTCAATCATCTAGATCACATGTTGTCCAAAGGTGCTTTTTGTCCAAAAGGCAATTGGACTTTCTTGGGTCCCCCCACCCTTGGAAACGTGCTTCTCATCCAATAGCTTTTTCAGTTCTCTAGATGAGAAGTGAAGCGTTTTCAAAGGAAAAAACAACAACAACCCAAGAAATTCAAGTTGCCTTTTGAGAAAAAGCAACTTTGGGACTTGTCCTTCATCCGGCCGGAGCTCCATCCAGTCCACCCAGTGCCGTTTGACCCCTAGTTGGCAGCCAGCGAACTCCCTTTCCATTCATCCCATTCATGGAGAAGAATTTCGGACAGGTGTGGGCAACCCCAACCCAGAAACAGAATAACAGAACACAGTAACAGAGTTGGAAGGTCCCTTGGAGGTCATCTAGTCCAATCCTCTGCTCAGGCAGGAAACCCTATATCATTTCAACTCCTATCCTCAAAACGATGCTATAGGGCACTGCACACAAGAACAACTAGACACAAGAACAGCTTTTTCCCAAACGCCATCACTCTGCTAAACAAATAATTCCCTCAACACTGTCTAACTATTTATTAAGTCTGCATTACTATTATTCTCCTCATTGTTCCATCACCACCCACCCCACTATGACTATAACTTGTTGCTTGCATTCTTACAATTTATATTGATTATTGTCTCCTAGTATGATTTGATTGCTTAATTGTACCCCATGACTACCATTGAGTGTTGTATCTTATGAGTCCTGACGAATGCACCGTTCCCTTTAATGTACACTGAGAGCCTATGCACCGAAGACAAATTCCTTGTGGGTCCAATCACACTTGGGCAATAAAGAATTCTATTCTATTCCATTCCTGATAAATGTAGTTTCTTTTGTTGTACACTGAGAGCCTATGCACCGAAGACAAATTCCTTGTGTGTCCAATCACACTTGGGCAATAAAGAATTCATCTCTACTCTACTCTATTTCTTATTCTACTCTACTCTACTCTACTCTACTCAAAGGGGTGGTCCAATCTCTTCTTAGGAGACCATGGAGTCTCCCTGAAATTGAGGAAGAGGACAGATGGAGAATCAGAATAGAGCTGGAAGGGATCTTGGAGGTCTTCTAGTCCAGCCCCCTGTTAAAGCAGGAGATCCCAATAGAAGAGTTCGGGTCTGGAGCTGGGAAAAGGCGAGGCTCCTGGAGGGAGGGCCTGATCCTGGTGGTCCTGGGGGCCACCTTGCAAAATGCAAACTTCAAATCATTCCCACCCACCTCCCCTTAATTTTTCTTTTCCTTGTTGCAGAAACCCGCTCTGCCCATCGTTTTTTTCCCAGCATCCCCAAGAGTTTGCCTCACCTGCCAAGATTTGTAGCCTGCTTCCTCCTTCGTGGTCGGGGTGGGGAGTGGAGGGAGCGGGGGGGGGGCGTCTCTTTGGCGGAAGGAATTTTCCCTGCCCGCGGGAAGGCCGCAGGGGCTGCAGGAAGGTGGTGGGGGTGGGGGTGATAGGGAACGTTTTGTGAGGACATCGGGTTTCAGGGGGGAAGACTTTGCCGGGTGCACCCGCATCCTGCTTTCCTTTTCATGCCAACCCGCGGCCGAGCGCGGTCGGGTTGGCAAAGTGAGCCTGCGCATGCTCACAACCCGCGGTGAAGTTTGGAAGCTGCCAGTACTCCGTTGCTTCTGCTGTCCGCATCCCCTCTCGTATTAGCTCCAGAAGGGAACCATTTTGGAAGGAGGGGGGGGGGGGTGTTGCAGAGACCGCCTTCCTGAGTTGGTTTATTACAAATGCCCCCCCCCCCCCCCCCCCCCCCAGTGATAGAGGGCCATGGAGGGTGTATGGGTGTTAAGATTTGGGGGTGTCTGGCTCAAACCCCACACTCCAGGCCCTTTTATGTTTCTTTCAAAGAGACCAAAGTCCCCAAGCGTGTTTAAGTACATGTCTGCATCTCCCAGCCTGGGAAGATGGGAAGCCAAGCAGGGATGGGAGACCACCAGGAAATCTCAGGAATGTAAATGTCCCACGTAGAAACTCAGAAGATTAATACAGGTAGTCCTCGACTTAAAACAGTTTGCTTAGTCACTGCTCGAAGTTACAACGGCACTGAAAAAAGTGGCTTATGACCATTTCCTACACTTATGACTGTTGTAGCATCCCCATGGTCACGTGATTTACATTTGGATGCTTGACAACGGATTCACATTGATGATGGTTGGAGTGTCCCGGGGTCAAATGACCAACTTTTGCGACCTGGCAAGCAACATCAATGGGAAACCAGATTCACTTAAGAACTGTGTTAGTAATTTAACAACTGCGGTGGTTCACTTAACAAATATGAATCATTTGTTAAGTGAAATGATTTACTTAATAAAAGCAGCATAAATTTTGGGCTCCGTTTTGGTCGTAAAATGAGGACTATCTGCATTATAATAATGTATTAATCAATATTCAACCAGGGATGTGTCTTTTCCAATGCACTTGCTTGTTTTGTGTCTTTGTTTTCTTTAATTTGTTGGTGTTTTGTATTTTAATCTTAACTAAGATATTTGAATAATTAAAAAAAGAAACTCAGAAGATGGGAAAAAGCATGAAGACTGAAGGAAAATAAGTTCCTGGAAAAAGTGCCCAGGTAGATATGACAGAAAAAAATTACATCCGAAAGACCATTTAAAACGTACTGGGATTTTTTCGTGTTTAGAGGTGTGAAGAAGAAAGAATGGAAATAAAAGTGTACAGCTAGCACAAAACCCCACCACCGTAGTAAGAGAAAGCAAACAACCAAATAAAGTAACTGAAATTATAGAAATCTTCCCTTTTTCATTTTAGGGAAAGTTGGAAGGTATTGTAGGAACTGTCAGTCAAGTTTCTCCCTTGCAAGATTGCATTGAATCATTATTAATCTAATTTTGTATCTGTAAACAATTTATGTCCACTCACATCCTGGACATAAATTGCTTCAACTTCTACCCTCAAAACGACACTATAGGGCAGTGCACCTCAGAACAAGACACAAGGACAGTTTTTCCCCGAATGCCATCACTTTGCTAGACAACTAATTCCCACAACACTGTCAAACTATTTACTAAGACTGCATTACTATTATTATTCTCATTGTTCCTATCACCTATCTCCTCCCACTTACAAGTATAACTTTGTTGCTTGTATCTTTATGATTTATATTGTTTATTTCCTAGTATGATTTGATTGCTTATTTAGTACCCTATGACTATCACCAAGTATTGTGTCTTATGATTCTTGATGTATTTTTTTCTTTTTCTGTACACTGAGAGCATATGCACCAAATTCCTTCAGTGTCCAGTCACACTTGGCCAATAAAGAATTCTATTCTATTCTATTCTATTCTATTCTAAATATGATCTACATTCCTGTCCCATTAACATTAGTAAGAATCTCCTGAAACAGAGTTTATAGCTTACCAAAATTGACGAGGATAGACCAAAGAGCAATCTAGGAATAAAAAGGATTTTCTTAAGAATCATGGCTCCAACCTGTAAAACTGAACATCTTGAGGTAATTTATAAAATGGATTGCTGAGGTCCAGATCCACTGCTTAAGACACCATTCCTCCAATTTTCTGTATTATTTTTAATCCTCATTTTGAACCAAAACACCATTTTTGTTATCCTTAGCATCTTTCATTGGACTTTACTCCTCCTGATCGCTTTACACCAAGATGTTTGCCTCAGAATGAGTGTTCTATAGTTCCTTTTTTCCCCCTCACAGTCTGCTTGGAAGTAATTGCCTCTTCGTCTGTGTTCATCTACTTCTTAAATATTGCTGGATTAGGAAACCAAGACCCTCTATCCCCTGATTCTCGGTACATAGCCGAAAGCAATCCAGTGAAAGAAGGAACAAAGGAAGGTGAACCCTACAACAGGTATGGTGTTTTTCTTCTTTTTGAAAATGATGCTATTCTACCGTGCAGTTGATGGAACTCAATTACGGTATGAACGCTACAACACGTTGACATGTCTAATACTTAAGAATTTAATGATTGTGCCTTAATATGCAAGCAAAAGCAAATACAAATGAACAAATAATCAGGCAGACAGTGTCCTGCAAATAAGTCATCATTGAGGCCAACAATTCTGTTGATTAAAAGTCAACCCTACCACCTGCATCCATTTTCTCGGCATCATTATGAATGTCATGAAGAAATATTTTATCTGTTTTGACTCTTTCCATTTAATTTCCCTGGATGTTCCCTGCAATCTACTGTTTTTGTAAGGCTTCTTTTGTGTTCTCCATACGATGCATGATTTTATAAAATCTTGTTCCCGTTTCCCCTTGGTTGCCTTTTTTTTAGCAAATCCCATGGAAGTACCATGTCTAGAAGTTAAGAGAATAATGTCATAAAGTTGGCGGTTTTTACTTCTTAAATGATCCCTAATATGGACTTTCTTAGCAGTTGCACACCTATCAAAGGCTTCCCCGAGCTCTCCGTTACAACCCTGAGATCTTTCTCCTGGTGGGTTACAAGCAGCTCGGATACCATCAGTGTAAGTGTAATGTTAGAGGGCTCTTTTGTCCCAATGGGTTGATAATTCCCCCAGTTGGACTCCTCCAAAATCACCTTTGGTTTTTGTTACCTTAAGCAGTTTAGTATCTCCTGCAAATTGGGACAAATTGTTTATTGCTAACTCAAGGTCTTTAAAGAAGAAACGAAGAGCTACTGCATTTTCTTAAAATGGCTTCTGAGTGCTGTGCACACACCTTCCAGTCAATTTTCAAGTCCAGATTGTTTTCGTGGCAACCTTGTTCAAAAGTGCTTTGCTATTGTCCTTTCTCTAGGACTGAGTGTGTGTGTGACGGGCTCAAAATAATTCCGCTGGATTTCATACTTACGAAAGAACTAGAATCTCAGGCTCAGTTGTAGGGTTAGCATCTTTAACCACTACACCAGACTGACTCTCTACAGCAGGGGTCCCCAATCTATGGGTGGTAGCTCACTACTGGGCTGTAGCCTATTTGGCCTCTAGCCTATAAATAATGAAGGACCCCAGCCACCCCAACAACAGACTGTTCACCATGATGCAGTCAGGAAAGGGCCTCCGCTCCCTGAAAGCCAACAGAGAGAGACTAAGGAGGAACTACTTCCCACAGGCAATACGGATCCTAAACCAAACCACAACAAACCCAGGATTATAAAGTATTCCTAATCTACGTCTCTCAACCATTCCCTAATTTATTCTCCCTCCCTGCCTATACTATTCTCTTGCTCTACTACCTATGGTCGTGAGTGGTCGCATACTCATTTCACTGCATTTCGTACTATGTATGTCTGTGCATGTGATGAATAAAATTTGATTTGATTTGATTTGCAACCAGGCTGTGTGAGTGGCAGGCGCCAGTGCTCGCAGTCCCACTTGTGTGAGCGATGCCCTGAAGACTACTATCTCGTATGAGTGGAGCTGCGTGTGCATGCGCGCTGGCCCACCACTCGCCAGTCTGATTCCCTTCTCCCCCTTCCCCCCCAAGCTGGGCCACAAAGCCACCTGCTCAGTGGTGGAATGCAATTGACCGGTTTGGTGTACGTGGCTTCTACAATGTTTTTACTTACCAGAGGCAGCCCGGGTGATTAGGAAGGCTGTGAAGGCACGCAAAACAGCTGTCCTGCATGGTTCAGGTGAGCAAAAAAAAAAAAAAAAGGATATAGGACAGGAAAGGGCAGGAGCAAGTGGGCTGGGCCAAACGTCATTGCTGCTACTGGTTTGCTAGAACCACTGAGACCAGGCTGAATTTCACCACTGCACCTGCTGCTAATGCTCCAAAAGCAGAACGGTGAGAGCAAAGGCTAAGTGGGATAAGCGCGCTCTGCTCAGCTTCTCTGACTCACCGAGGCTGCCCATGCAGGACACCCAATCCACTTTTGGAGCATCGGGCAGCCTCGGTGAGTCTGAAGGAGCATGAGACCTTGCTCCCAAAGGCTTTTCTTCTCCACGCGAAAAGCTTTTGGAAACAAAAAACTTTGGGAGAGCGATCTTGAGCTGCTTCAGATTTTCTGTCCCTTTGCAAAAGCTTTTGGTGCGGAAAAGCCTGAAGGAGCTGAGACCGTGCCCCAAAGTCTTTTCTTCTCTTGTGTGAGTAGAGCTGTGCTCATGAGGCCCATGTTCTCCAGCCGGGCCACCAAGCAGCAACAGTTGGGGACCACTGCTCTACGGTTACTTACTGTACATATCCAATTCAGCTCAGCTGTAGCCCAGCGTGGGAGATCTCAGTTCCCACAAGGATTTGCACCCTGCCCTCCCTGCTTTCTTTGCTCTCCGCTGACTAGAGTTAAAAGCAGAGAGCGCCTCTTCCTAGAAAGCCCACGGGCTGGGTGGATGGTCACTTCCTGTCTCCCCCCCCCCTTTGAAGGTCTTGGCCAGATGCTTCCCCAGAGCGCAATTCTTTGTTCCGCTTTGCCTAAACTGGGAATCAAGGATGCAATTGTCGGATGCCGAAGTTTGAATGATGGCCCCATCTAGGGAAGGCTGTTTGCAACGCCCAGAGGTGAAATTCAGCTGGTTCTAGCAGGTTCACTAGAATTGGTAGTAAATTTTCTAAGCAGTTCGGAGAACCGGTTGTTAGAAGAACTCTCCTTTTGTGTTTTTTTCCACTTTACGGGGTTAATCCTGTAAGGAAGGCAGGAAAGAAACATTCTGGGGTTGTTTCTAGCCTCATCTTTACTGCCCTCCTTACAGAAACTGCCCACCCAGTCACATGACCCCCAGCCACACCCACCAAGCCACACCCACAGAACCGGTAGTAACAAAAATAGAATTCCACTACTGGCTGTCATCATGTTATTTCCTGAATCAAGGCTCTCTTTTGGTTTTCATTCTTTGAAGGGCTAGTCTCCAGAATTGTTTTATATACTTTCATTCTCGTCACTTCATTTTTTCTTTTAAAATGTGCCTTTTACTCATGCAGTATAGGACAGGAATGCAGATAGTATTCCAGAATTACAAAGTACAAGATAAAAGATCTTCTTTCCTAGATCTCCAATAATATTCCCCAACTAATGACGAAAGTGCGCCGTTTAATGAAGGCCGTTTGCAACGCCCAGAGGTGAAATTCAGCCAGTTCTAGCAGGTTCGCTAGAACTGGTAGTAAATTTTTTAAGTAGTTGGGAGAACTGGTTGTTAGAAGAAATTTCCTTTTGTTTTTTTTTCCCACTTTACAGGGTTAATCCTGTAAGGAAGGCAGGAAAAAAACATTCTGGTGTGGTTTCTAGCCTAATCTCACAGAAACTGCCCACTCAGTCACATGACATCCCTCAGCCACGCCCACAGAACTGGTAGTAAAAAAATTAGAATTCCACCACTGGTAACACCCAGATATTGGGGAGGGGAAGTGCCCGCTTGGTGCCCAGAGATGCTTGGCGGTGGGCTAGAATTGAACAGAACAGAATAGAATGAGTTGAAAGGGACCTTGCAGGTCTTCTAGTCCATCCCCCTGCTCAGGCAGGAAACCTTTTACCACTGCAGACAAATTGTTGTCCAATCTCTTCTTAAAAACTTCCAGTGTTGGAGCATTCACAAGTTCTGGAAGCAAGTCGTTCCACTGATTGTTTCCAGTCAAGAAATTTATCCTTAGTTCTGTCCTTGATTAATTTCCATCCGTTGCATCTTGCCTTGCCTTCTGGTGCTTTGAAAAATAGGTTGACCTCCTCTTTGTGGTAGACCCTCAAATACTGGAACACTGGCTATAACATCTGAAAACAATGAGAGGGCCTACCTGAGAGAGATTGAGAACCTGGAGAACTGGTGCCAGAAGAATAACCTTCACCTCAACGTCAGCAAAACAAAGGAGTTGATAGTAGACTTCAGCACAAAAAAGGAACTATCAGACCCCTATCGTAAATGGGAGCCCAGCAGAGAGAGAGGATAGCTTCAAATACCTTGGTGTCCATAATCACGTAGAACCTATCACGGTCCTGCCATATCAATACTACAGTGAAAAAGGCTCGGCGGCGTCTCTACCACCTCAGATGTCTGAGAGATTTTAAACTGCCCCCCAAAGTACTCCGAAACTTCTACTCGTGCACCATAGAAAGCATCCTGATGGGAAACATCACAATCTGGTTCAGGAACAGCACCATGCAGGACAGACGAGCCCTACAGAGGGTGGTGCGCTCAGCTGAGTGTATCACCCGCACCATGCCCCCTGAACTGCACGCCATCTACAACAAGCGATGCCTGTCCACAGCCAGGAAGATAGTGAAAGATCACAGTCATCCCAACAATGGACTGTTCTCCATGATGAAGTCAGGAAAGTGCTTCTGCTCCCCGAAAGCCAAAACAGAAAGACTGAAAAGGAGCTTCTTCCCACAAGCAGTTCCATCTCTAAACCACCGCACATGAAATGGACCTTGCAGCCAACGGACACTATACTTTGTCACTGTATTAGTCTTCGCATTTTGCATTCTTTATTGTATCTGTCACTGTATCATCCCCTATCCCTTATTCCTTCTCCTCTCTATCCAACCTACTTTCCGTACTTTCTACAGTCTACTCTCCTTGCTTTCCTAATATCCTAAGGTCAAGGGCAATCGCCTAAGCATTTCATTACACACCGTACTATGTATGGTTGTGTATGTGACAAATAAAATTTGAATTTGAATTAAGGTCAGCTCTAGTTCTTCTTTTTATTAAAAATGTTATGGGGAAATGCTTGAAAATTAATATTTTTGCCTATTTATATTGATTAAACATTAAAGAAAAAAAGGCATGGATTTGTCCAGAAGATAGAACTTCATAAGACAATTTGAGGTCCCAGAAAATTATTGTGGTCCGGATCTTGGGTATGCTATATTTTATCACTTTATCAATGTAATCTTTTAATTATACTGTATGTCAAATTATGATTTTTTTTTTTGTCTCAGTGCACCTCAGTTTAGATTTTCTTAAACAAACAAATATGCCATTCAACAAGTTTAAAAAAGACCTTGGGAACATCTCACTGTAATTTGATTTTCACTATGGTGTATATTTATATCAACCACAAACCAAGTCAGTTCACTGCTTAGTGCTTTGTCAGCACCTGTCAGAATCCATAATCCAAAAATGAAGACTCACCAGAAAAAAGCAGAAAATTGTACATTACTCATAAAGAATGACATCTGAAGGATTACATCAGGGACAGATCACCAAGGAAGAAAATTTATGTGGTCACAAAGAATCAACATCAATTTAATAGTGCAGTGGTGGCAAACTTTTTCGGCACCAAGTGCCGAATGTAAGCATACATGTGTGCTTTGTGCTCATGCGGCTTCTGTGCATATGCACAGCTTCTATGGGTGAGCTATGCACATGTGCACACAGTTGTGTGCGCATGTGCAATCTCACGGGAGTCACTTTGGGAGTCTCACGGGCATATGCGCAGTCACATAGGGAGTCTCGCAAGCATGTGCAGTTGTGTGGGAATCGCGCACATGCACACTTGTGCAGTCAGTGAGTTGGGGTAATGGCTGGCATGCCAGCAGAGATGGCTCTGTGTACCAACTGGAGCTCGCGTGCCATAGGTTTGCTGTCACAGTAATAGTGTATGAATGAAAAAATGAAAAGCCCCTCCTGAAGATGGTACAAGTTCTTGCCTGAAAGGTAATACACACAATAAAAGAAAAAGTATGGCATTCTAGACCATGTATAGATTCCCTCTTCATGTCTTTTAGGGAACAAAACTGAGTTCCTGAGCAGTCTGACTGAATTAGTTTATAAAGACTGTGAACACAAAACAATTGTTTGAAGAGTTTTATAGAAAAATCAATCTGTAACTCACAAGAATAACTACAAATGAAACAATGTAAAACATAATTAAAGATACGTTGACCTCAGTGATTATTGATTATATTCATATATTTTTCTTAGCAATCTGGAAATTCTTTTGCTGACAATACTATAATTTTTTCCAGGCCCACCAAAAATTAATAACCAGGATGGAATCTGCTTGTTTCAAAGAACACCTGAAGTTCACTAAGTGCTAACGAAGTAGTAATAAGTAAAACCTTTACAAATACAATAAGTACATTCCCAATAAATAATATTTGTAGCAAAATTCAACCATCATTTCATAGAATCCACCAAATTGTTATTTTTAATTCTTTAGGACTCTTTTCATTTAATTTTGACAAATGAAAAATAAATAAAAGGAAATTAAAATTAAACTGTGTTCTGGATCCATTCAGTTTCTAAAGTCAACTATCTGCCTCACCATCAAAGACCAGGTGTAGTTCAAGGTGTCAGAAATTTGTAGATGTTTATAGTATGCAGTCTCCTCCTGTTTGTTGTTTTTGAGGTTATGTAAAATTAAAATTCATCTGAAGCACTTTCCATACTTTAGTACTTTTCATGCGGTTTCATTTATGGAAAATCAGGTTAATACAACGAACAAGGTTCTATTCAGTCTCCATAACTTGTGTGGTTTCCATTGCTAAGTAAAGTGGTTGTTAAGTGAGTTGCGCCTGGTTTTATAACTTTTGCCACAGTTATTAAACGAATCAGTGCAGTTGTTGAATGAATCCTATCATCATTAAGCGAATCCTGATTTCCCCATTGACTTTGCTTGTCAGAAGCCAGCTGGGAAGATCAAAAATGGTAATCATGTGACTCCAGAACATTGCAACTATCATAAATACATACCAGTTACCTACCCCCAAATTTTGAACACGTGATCATGCAGTTACTGTAATAGTTATAAGTGTGAGGTCTGGTTTTAAGTCACTTTTTTCAGTGCTGTGGTACTTCGGACAGTTGCTAAACAAATTGTTGGAAATTGAGGACTGCCTGTAATCTGTTAATACTGAAGCACTTTCAAGATCAACTGCATCTATACAGGTTCTCCCCTCTGTGGATCCTTCTTGCAAGCATTAAGATTACTCTTCCGAAGCTTTTTCCACATTCCAGACATTTAAAAGACGTCTTTCCTGTGTGGATCTTTTTATGGGGAGAGAAACGTTGTCACTAGCATGGTGGCCTAGAGATGAAGATGCTTGCCTCCCTCTCAGAAGGCTGAGAGTTCAATCCTACGTAGTGGCAGATGTTTCTCCATGGGGTGTAAAGAGAAAATATCTGCTGTGAACTCCACGTGAGCTTCAGGAAGGGCATCCAGCCAGTTGAACGCTCAGTCCATTCAGTCATCTTGACTCCACCCCGAAAAAAGGGATTACCGAATCATAAAAAAAGAGAATTTTTTTCACTGAATGTTTTCTCATATTCAGTGAATTTATACAGCATTTCCTTTGTATGAATTCTTTGTGGTGAATAACATCCATACCTCAGGACGGACTCGGAGAAAATCCATCTATGTGGTTGCTAAGAGCTGACATACTTCATTGCTTACAATTATCTTCCTTTATTATTAAATTAAAAAAAACCTCTTTTATTAATTAGTCGACATAGTCAACGAGAAGCTCATCCCCACACTATCTGCATTCAAATGGCTTTTCTACTCTTTCACACGAAGTAAGGTGTCTGCTGTTATGGAAGCTTTTACCACGTCTTGTAGATTTGTATGGAACTTCTTTTCTATGTGTTCTGTCATGTCGAGTTAGATCCGCAATCCGCTTAAAGCTTTTTCCGCATTCCATGCATATATACGGTCTTTCCCCTGTATGGATCTTTTTATGAAATTTAAGAGAACTCTTTGTACTAAAGCTCTTTCCACATTCCATACACTGAAATGGTTTCTCTCCTGTGTGGATCCTTTTATGGGAAGTAAGGTGACTACTCAGAGTGAAGTTCTTGCCACATTCCGTGCATTTGTAAGGTTTCTCTCCGGTGTGGATCCTTTTATGCACAAGAAGGGAACTGGAATCAGCAAAGCTCTTTCTACACTCTGTGCATTTATAAGGTTTCTCCCCTGAATGAAGTCTTTTATGGTAAGTAAGGTGACTATTTTGAGTAAAGCTCTTTCCACATTGCAAGCATTTAT
Organism: Myanophis thanlyinensis; assembly: GCA_017656035.1. Taxonomy (NCBI): domain Eukaryota; kingdom Metazoa; phylum Chordata; class Lepidosauria; order Squamata; family Homalopsidae; genus Myanophis; species Myanophis thanlyinensis. Next base: position 16,509 of record JAEANM010000651.1, read on the forward strand.
AAGGCTTTTCCCCTGTGTGGATCCTTTTATGGGAAGTAAGATGACTACTCTGAGTAAAGCTCTTATCACATTCCATGCATTTAAATGGCTTCTCTCCTGTGTGGATTCTTTCATGTACAATAATTTTACTGTACCTGCTGAAACTTTTCCTACATACCTTGCATTTAAATGGTTTCTTTCCCATGTAATCTTGTTGATGCAAAGTAAATGAGCAAAACCTTCTATACTTTTCTGCATCATCTTTCCATTCGCATTGTTTATTTAAATCTGATTGATCTTCAAATATTTTCTGAAAATCTAAACATTGTCGCCTTCTCTCTGTTTTAATATGTTCTGGTGTCAGAAAGTCATAGATTTTAGGACATGAATTAGCATTTTTATGCCTCTGAATGTTTACTTGAATTTCCTCTTGATTTTTTGAGGGATGCTGATTTTGAAATGCCTCTTCTCCCACTTCAACCTTGATGGCTTGCAATGGCGCCATATCTGTTTCCTGTTTGTTCTTTCGCTCGTTACCTATTTGGGAGAAAAAGAATGAGCCAAGACAGAGTATTTCAAATTATCATTACATTGTGTGAAGAAGTACAGTGGTACCTTAGTATTCATCGTTAATTGGTTCTGAAAGGCACAATGAATACAAAAAAAGAGTACCAAACAAAATTTTCCTAGATAGAATAATATAGTGAGTCACAAGACAGCCAACACTGACAAGTTCTAGCTTGTGTGTTGAGTACCAAGCAAATGATGACTGCCAGGACAAATGTTTTGTATTAAAATGTGTTGAGTACCAAATTCTATGAGTTTTAAAACAGTTGAGTACCAAGGTACTAGTGTACTTCTTTCTTTACTTCTTTCTAGCATTTAATCTTTTACAGACATGTTCATGTCCTTATAAATTACAACAAACCCTTGAATTGCACCTAGAAAGGAACTGGTATCTAGTGCAGCTTCTTAGCATAGTTGTTATAATGCAGTAGCATGTTTGAACCTAAGGCTTTTGGTTGGTCTTCAGGGCATGTATAGTGAGTTGCAGTAATCTAGCTAAGAAATGACAACAGCATGAGCAACCATTCACAGAATCCTTATTTCCACTAAAGGCTGTAACAGGCACACCTGCTGAAGGTGGGCAAACATCTACATGGCATATGGCCACCATCCATTACCATTGTTGTCAAACTGCAGGTCATTCTATTATTTTGTGGAGCACAATCCCACCTGCAATCAAAATTTGAATTGTTCTAGAAATGTCTGTGGAGATTCTCAATCATCTAGGTCATGGTTGTCCCAAAGACACTTTTCCAAGAGGCAACTAGATTTTCTTTTCTTTTTTCATTGAAAACATTTCACTTCTCATCCAAGAAGCTTCTTCAGAACTGAAGAGGTTTCTTGGATGAGAAGTTTTAAAGAAAATATCAAGAGAGTCCAATTGCTTTTTGGAAAAGCACTTTTGGGACATTCCTTCTAGAATTTGAATTTGTTAATTTCTAGATTGGCACAATTCTATCTTTCTTGAGTGTGGTCCTGTTTTAATCCACCCAGATTCTGGCAGTCTCCAGACAGCATGTCAAGACCCCTCAATACACCACCAGCCCAATATGCAACATGTATATCTCGGTATTATGTATACTAAAGGAATTTATGGATGATCTGAGATTGAAGCAAGTGTGAAAAAGGAATGCAAAATAAATCTGACTTAACTTTGTTTAATAGGAGAGGGCACAAACAGAAACTTTCAAGTTTCTGTTACTACACTGCACAATAATAAAACAGAATTTGTGAAATTCCCACATGATCTGTTCCTTGATCTGACCTACCAGGAAGGTCAGAGAGCTACAAATAAACGGATTCTGTCCAACTAGCAAACACCTAACCCAACTATTTGAGCAGATAGCAAAGAGGCTCTTACTCAGAAAAGCCACATTCCTGCAAGTCTCCAACATGATTTCTTCATGCAGAGTTTTCTGATCAGGGTCTAGCAGAGCCCACTCCTCCTTGGTGAAATAGATGACCACCTCCTTGAAGGATATGGAATCCTGAAAGAGGAATAAAGAAATTATTTATTAAGAGACAAACTGAGAAGTCTTTCAACATCTCTAAAAATCTCCAGAGCAGAAACTTGCAATAAAATAGATTGTTTTTTTCTGGCAAGTTTCAGAATTAAGGAAACAAATGGACACTGGCTGACGTCACATTGGAGATAAAGGCTGATTAACTGTACAATGGCTGATTAATGTTTCCACAGGATTTGATCGACTGAATGCATGAATAATACATCATTCCAGATCTTCCCCATCCTGAGCTGTTTCTTGCATCGACTAGAGCTGCTCCAATTCCAGAAGGTGGTTGGATGGCAGCTGATCAAGTGAAGCTCATTCATACAGTGCTATTGGTCAAGAAAAGTGACTGATTCTAGATTATAAATACAGTTTTAGCAGTAGAAGGAATGCATCTTAACTAAATCACATATGCAGTTCTGAGGATGGGGAAAAATTTCTTCCTACCTGAGCTGGAAGGACAGCCCCTGTTTCCACTCCATCAGAAAGAGAAGCTTGATTTCCCAATGGGAGTTGACTCATTGCTTTGTTCCCTGTGGGGAGGACAAAGATGAAAGAAATGGACATTTGTAAAGGATATACTTAATACAGTATATTCCGGGGGAACCTGGATAATTTGTGCCAAGAGAGGCAAAGTTTGGTTGCAAAAAAAGCTCATGAATGAAAGTACAGGTAGTCCTTGATTTACAACCACAATTGAGCCCAAAATTTCCATTGCTAAGCAAGACAGTTGTTAAGTGAATTTTGTCCTGTTTTATGACCTTTACTGCCACAGTTGTTCAGTGAATCACTGAAGTGATTAAGTTAGTAATACAGTTAAGTGAATCTGGCTTCCCCTTTGACTTTGTTTGTCAGAAGTCGCAAAAGGTGATCACAGGACTCCAGTATACTGCAATCATCATAAATATGAACCAAGCATCCAAATTTAAATCACGAGACCACAGGGATGCTGCAATGGTCATAAGTTTGAAAAAGTCATTTTTTTCATTGTAACTTTAAACAATCACTAAACAAATGGTTGTAAGTTGAGGATTACCTGTGGTTTGGAGAGCTCTTGATAACTTTTTGCCATTAGAACAAATCATTCCTTACCTGGTGGTCTGTCTTGAACTGGATCCTTTTTGGAGATGTCTCCTAAGAATGTATCCCTAGAAGGTTTGAACAGATTCTCTCTTGCTTCAGAGCATTCAGTGACCAAATTAAGACAGGATGTCTTCACTTGCAACTGTAGACATCAGAAGGGAATGGGTTTAACAGAAATTGAACAAAGTGTATTTCTAATTTCCATCCCACCTCCCCTTCTGCTCCACATTCACCTGTGGTAAAAGAGCTCCCAACTCCTAGGAAATTTTCAGAAAAGGCAACAAACAAGTTATACTCCTTCCTTATACATACAATAACAGAAAGGACTGAGAAGCTTTTACGCTCCCCTCTAGTTTTAGTAAAAAGAGCAAGATCCCTCCATTTTAAGTTGGCCTGAGTCAAGATTGTTATATGGCCAGCTCTAATATGGTTTGGAGGGGACTGTATACTTAAACTTTGAGATATTATCTCTCCTTCGGAATCAATCAGACCTTCATCTCTTCCTGCTTCTTCTCCTCTACTTGGCTCAGAAGAAAGCTTTCTGCCAGAGCCACTGCCTGAGAACTAGTCTCCACTCCACATTCCTTGACCCAGTTCTTGATCTCTGGGGGAAGGATGGCCAGGAGTTGCTCCAGGATCACCATGTCCAGTATTTGAGACTTTGAATTTCTCTCTGGTTGCAGCCACTGGGAGCAAAGATAATGAAGGTGACTGCATATTTCTCGGGGGCCCTTAGTCTCCTGGTAACAGAACTCTCTAAACATTTGCCGCTGGATGTCAGTGCTGACTTTTTCTTCATCTAGGATCTTTTGCTTGCATGTTTCCCAAGTGTTCAGACTAGTTTCCTTCAGAAGGTGGGGGTGTACTCTTGTTCCAACACATTCTGATCTTTTTCTATCCATTTTCCATCTATGCTCAATCAAAATTCTCAGTGAGTGAAAGGTCTCCAAATCTTCTTCTATTTATAGAATCAGAATGTCTGAAAAGGTCCAGTGAGGAATCCAAACAGACCACTGAGCTCTCTTTGGTGACAATTTTTTGTTTCTATGGAAACAGGAAGCTTGCAGATAAAACAGTATACATCCAGCTCCCAATCTATAATCAAAAAGAAAAGAAGAGTATTAATATATGACAGAATAGTCCTGACCCCTTTCAGTTTTTTTTTCTAATAATGTTCAACCAAAGTTAATGTTTGGGGAGAATGTCTGCAATCAAAGGGCTTTTCAGATGGGAGACTGGGCTCTATTTTACTTAAATGGAATTCTCTAATTGCAAGCAAATCTTTGCTCTGAGAGTCCTTGAGATACAGTATCTCTATTGAGATACAAGATACAGTAATTTTATCAGCTAAAAAGCCAAGAGAAGATTGGACAATCATTTGTCTTAAATGGTATAGGGTTTCTTACTTGAGCAGGGGGTTGTATTAGAAGACCTCCAAGGTACCTTCCAACTCTGTTATCCTATTATTATTTCGAACTGTTAATTTTGTATCTTCTACAGTACAGTATTCTAGACACTATAGCTGCTCTACATCCGAAATCAAACACAGAATGAAGGGACCAAAGTTGTCTTTTAAAAAGTAATTAAAAGCAAACTCTTCAACAACTTCACATAATTTTACCAAAATATCTATACTTTGTTAACAAACCCATAGGATTTCTTTAAACTTTCTGAGATCAGCTGAAACCTTTTGATATACAAATTCTACTTTCATTTCTGCAGATTCTGTATACAATGCATGCTTTTGTTCAGGACAGCCCTCTCTCCTGAGATGTGACAAATTGCCCGTTTCCCTGCCCGCATCCGTTGAAAGCGGAAGAGAGGCTGCAACCTTCAGGAATATATAAACAGTCAACCAGCCAGCCGCTGGGTTAAGTACAATGGGGGAAAGCACGACCCACCCGTTTTCCCAGCTCCTGCGATCTAGGCTGGAGACTACATGCCAACCGCGGAGCTCAGCCACATCAGGACATCAGCTTCTTGTGAAGCAACACCGATACTGTCGCAGAGCGTCAAGAAGGCGCTTCCAGCTCCGCAAAATCCCCGTCTCTGCAAGACATTCCCTACCCTAGTCTTTGCTTCCCGGAAGTGTCAGTGGAGGGTGGCTTTTTCCTAGAGAGGTCAGACACCCACTTCCTGTTATCCTGCTCAGAACTCCAGCCGTGTAAAGAAAAGTCTGTCAGATAGCAGGAGGATTGTTCCCAAGTACGCAAGCGGACTGAATGCTGCTCCCTCTGGATGGAAAACGAAAGTTGCCTCCGTACCACTGCAGAAAAAGCAGGGGAGCGGTTGGACGAGAAACCCCGGGAAAAGTGGGGAGCCAGTACGATGTAGCTGGGCTCCACGGTTGCCAGGTGAATCCCCAAGATCCAGGACCTCCAACAGTTGGCAGAACCGTTGTCCCCCTCCCCCATTTGATCCATTATTGTTCGTATAGGCTTGGAGTGAATATTCCATTTCTTCGCATGAGGCACACGAAAAGATCGAAGTAGAGGACTATCTCCTTTATTGAGTGGGAAGATGCAAACAACTCCCCCAAATACAGCTAGTTCTCGATCTACAATAGTTCACTTAGTGACCAAAGTTAGAATGCCAATGAAAAAAGCGACAGGGCTGTTTTTCAGTTACCACCTTTGGAGCATCCCTATAATCATATGATCAAAATTTCAAATCAAAAGTTCATATTTATCTTTGCTGTGTCCCAAGGTCACAGTTTTGTGACCTGACAAGCAGAGTCAATGGGGAAGCTAAATTCACTTAACAAACGAATTACTAATTTATTAACTGCAGTGATTCACTTAACAACTGAGGCAAGACAGGTGGTAAAATGGGGCAAAATCCATCTAACAAATGTCTATCTTAACAACATAAATTTTGGGCTCAGTTGTGGCTGTAAGTCAAGGACCACCTGGAAAAGCCATTCTTATCTCTTTTTTTTTTTGAGAAGTAGCTGGGGAGGAAGGTTCACCCCCCTTATCTTTTCAACCTTCACATAAATCCATTTTCCCTTAGTTTGGACAGAAAGTGAGTTTGCAAAGGGAGATCTCATTGCAGAAAGGAAGAGCTGGGAATGCCATTTGGGATAGAGATATGGCTGCCCAATCCCCCCTTGAATAGGAGTAGAATAGATTAGCAGAGTTGGATGGGACCTTGGAGGTTTTCTGGTCCAATCCCCTGCTCAAGCAGGAGACCTATAGCATTTCAAACGAATGGTTGTCCAGTGTCTTCTTAAAAACGTCGTGTGTTGGAGCATTCACAACTTCTGGAGGCAAGTTGTTCCACTGATTAATTGTCCTCACTGTCCAAAAAAATTCTTAGTTCTAGGTTGCTTCTGTCCTTGATTAATTTCTATCCATTGTTTCTTGTCGTGCCTTGAGGTGCCTTGGACAATAGGTTGCCCCGCTCTTCTTTGTGGGGGGAAATTTAATTGCCTCTTTTTATATCTTTTCAGGAGGAAGGACTCCGCAGGGGAAAAGCAGGAGAGTCTCAAGACCTATCCTCGGTCGCCCTTTCCTCCCCTCAGCGTTGCAAGTGAAGCGTCTCCTGACAACCTTTGCCGCCTAAACCACTTCAGGACCCTTATATTTCTCCCTGAGGGAGTCCTTCTTTCTGCTCCCCAACTTCTAGCTCCTCACCCTCCGAATGAGGCTTTGGCTCCTGCCCATCTCCCCGTCTCCTTTGAGCGGGTTTAGAAAAGCGCTCGGTCTGAGGGAGCTCCTCAGCCGAGAGAAGAAGCGAAAACTTCGGGAAAAACTCGAATAATTGGGGGTGGGAGGGCTCCAGCAAGCGCACACGTTTCTGGCGGCGCCCTCACGGACTGAATCAGCCGCTCGGTCTGAGGGAGCTGAGGGGAGCGCAAGACACCGCGTCAAAAAACCCAAAAAAACTTCGCGTGAGCAACGGACAGCCCAGTCTGCACAGCAACCGCAGCCGCCTTTCAACCGCGCTGCGCTCCCATTGGTCAACCGTCCTTCCCTCGGACCAATCCCGGCGCGGCCGCGGGAGGTCGTGCGCCTTCGCGAAAAAGCGGTCCACCTACCGAGCGGGCGGTTGGGAGGCTCCGTTGCCTGTCCTGGATATGGGTGGAGCCGGAAGCGGGAGCGCCCCTCTCAGAGCTCTGAGGGGCGACTGGCGCGGGTGGGTGAGGGATACGCAGTTGTGAGAGGGGGAGGGGCAGATCTCTGAGGGGAAATCTCTTGACCTGGCCGTTCTCTCACACGCCTGAATCTGGAGTGACTCCAGATTGTGCCCCTTCCTTGCCGGCGTCGATCCAGGGCCTCCCCGGGAGTTGCTCTGCTGGATCTGCCCAAAGAAACGCCTCAGATCAGAGTGAAAAAATGCCTTCGTGAAGTGGCTCTGTGGGAAGGCTTGAAAGGCAGGAGATTCCAAATAAAAAAAACAGAGTGGCAGGAACCTTGGAGATTTTCTAATTCAACCTGATGCTCGGGCGGGAAGCCCTATATTACCGGTCCCCAACCTTTTTGGGCTCCAGGGACCAGTTCTGTGGAGACATGTTTTTCTGCAGACTGGAGGGCGCATGATTTCATGTGCTGCTTGCATCCGGTGGATGGGGATTCATTTCTTTGCTGGTATCTGGCATGCTGCGAACCAATGCCGGTCCATGGATTGGAGCTTGGGGACGCCTGCCCTATACTATTTCAGACAAATGGTTGTCCAATTTCTTCTTAAAATCTTCCAGTGTTGGAGCACCTGCAACTTCTGGAGACAAGTCATTCCACTGATTAATTGTTCTGTCATGAAAATTTTCCCTAGTTTTAGGTTGCTTCTTTCCTTGCTGCCTTAAGGTGCTTTGGAGAATAGGTTGACACCCCCTCTTCTTTGTGGCAACCTCTTAGGCATACCCTTGGAAGTGAGTCTTCAAAAGACTGATGCTCCTCTGCATTCTTTTCCATTGCAGGTTGGGAATAAGAAACAACTTCATCATCTGATGGTCTTCTTTGCATGGAGACAAAAAGAGTAGTGCAAGCAAAGATGACTGAATAACACCATTAAATTTCATCGGAGTTTTTATGACATTCCGGTTTCCGTGAATGAAAGAACCTTTGAAGACTTTCGCTCATTGGAGGTTGCACTTGAGCCCAGAGGGAAAATGAACCCAACAAAACCAGCTTGGGAAGGACTGGCACTTTGTGATCATCTTCAGGAGAACAGTGCAATAGACCAAAGAAAGGCAGGACAGAGGATCCAGAGTGAAAAAATAGTTACTTTCCATGGAAAGAGACAACCCTTCAGGGAGCTCCGCTATCAGGATGCTGAGGGTCCACGAGGAATCTGCAGCCACCTCTACCATCTTTGCAACCAATGGCTGAACCCAGAAAAACATACAAAAGCCCAGATGCTGGATTTGGTGGTCCTGGAGCAGCTCCTGGCCATTCTGCCTGTGGAGATGGAGAATTGGGTGCGGGAATGTGGAGCTGAGACCAGTCCCCAAGCAGTGGCTCTGGCCGAAAGCTTCCTCATGAGTCAGACAGAGGAGAAGGAGCAAGGAGAGGTGCAGATCTAATTGTTTACAAGTGAGGGAATAATGCCAGTGTGAAATATTTGGGGCATTTTTATATGGTTCTATTTCCACCCATAAATGTTTTTGAAAGTGGCTTGTTCTGTGTTCCCACATGTGGTACTTCTAACATCTTTCTTTGCTTTTCTCCACAGTTGCAGATGGAGATGCCTGTTCAGGATTTGATGACTGAGCATTCTAAGGCAAGAAGTGATCCATTAAATCCTTGTCAGAACAATTTAATTGGGGGAATTTCTCCAAAGGATCTGAATCGAGACATGTCACCAGGTAAGGGAGGGATCCCTTCTGCTGCAGTGAAGTTCTTAAGAGCACTCAGAGGGTTTTTATTCCTTATTTTTTAAAATTAGCTCATGGCCCTGTGTGCTACAATAGCATTTATTTCTAGTTTTTCCGCTGACTTTTTAAAGCATTCTTTTTAAAAGTATCTATTTCCTCCATCTTTCAGGGGCAGAGAACAGAAATATATACCAGCTGATGGTAGGAGAAACGTCTCTTTCCAATGAAGCACAGGTAGGAGGAAAATTTCCTGTGTCCCAAAAAGTGCAAATTTGGTTAAGGCAAGAAGCATCTGGTCTCTACCTACATTTCAAGCTCTGTTCCATCATGAGACTCTTTCTGCCTCAAGAGGTCTATGTGGCTTGTCCTTTTCTTACATCTTCAAATATTAATTTATCAAAATATAAAATACAAAAATAACAAAATAAAAGGAAAATAAGGGAGAAAAGGGGGAAGAGAAAAAATGTAGGGGAAAAAAAAGAAAAGTATTGACTTCTGACTCCTTTTGGTGCAGTAGAATAAGGTAGTAACATAAAAGCTCAACTTTTTGTTTGTTTATATATATATATATATACCTTGCTATAGAAATGGCTTTCTCTCTCTCTCTCCCTCTCCCTCCCTCTGTATGTGTGTGTATCAATGACATTTTAAATTTTTTCTAATCAACAAAATCTAAAATCAAAGTTTCATTTCTCCCCAAAACACAAAAATCCAAAAGCAGCTTCCAAATAGAAACAAAATGAACGTTGCTTTCTTCTCTAATCAAAGCAGTCAATTCTACCAATTTTTGCCACCGTTTGTCCATTGTGATGGCCTATCCGAGTGGTGGTGAACCTTTTACATCATCAGGTGCCATCCTTAGTGCCGGAAAGCCACACCAAACTGTCCTGTGAGCCTTGCACAGCCCCGCTGGCTCTGCAGCCCTTTCTCACGCTCCTCACATGCAGCCCCCACATCCAGTTCTTGTGCTCTGTTATGTGTTAGTGCCGAAACCCGGAAACGCAGTGCCCCAGCATGGTGCGCATGGGATATGAGGGATGGTTTGCCATGCCAGAAAGCTCGTGGGATGGTTTGGCGTGCTGTTTCTGGCAAGCGTTCCATAGGTTCGCCACCACTGGTCTATCCTTTTCTTGATCAGCTCCCTTCCAATCAAAGGATAGAGCTGGAGCATGTCCGAGGGATGGAAGGCAGAGCTGGAACTGATGAGTTCAGAACAAATCTGTGATTTGGGCCTTCACGGGCACTGAATCCTGGGTGATGCAATGAAGTTAATCAGCCTTTCGGACCCTGATGGTGTCAAGAGAAGATGGAGAAGGAAAGCTTTCCTTTTACTCCCTCAAATTCTGAAAACCCAGGAAAAGATTTATGCATGTCACTGCTTTGCGGGTCTTGTGAGAGAATTTGATTTTTCCCAGCTTTCCTGTTAGTAAACTTTTGCTTCTCTTTCAGGCTTCCATATCTTTCAAGGAGTTGTCCATCTGCTTCACTGAGGAGGAGTGGGATCTTCTAGATTCTGATGATAAAGCTCTGCATGGGGAGGTCATGCTGGAGATGTCTAGGAATGTGGCTTCTCTGGGTAAATAATCCCTCTTTGTAATTTGTCCAAATACAGGTAGTCCTTGATTCATTTAGTGATTGTTCGAAGTTATAATGACACTGAAAAAGATGACTTTTGACAGTTTTTCACACTTAAGACCATTGCAGCATTCCTACAGATGTGATCAAAATCCAGATGCTTGGCAACTGACTCATATTTATGACTGTTGTAGTGTCCCAGGGTCTTATGTAACCTGACAAGCAAAATCAATGGGAAAACCAGATTCACTTAACTGTGTTTCTAACTTAACAACTGCGGTGATTCACTTAACAACTATGGCAAGAAAGGTAGTAAAATGGGGCAGAATTCACTAAATAAATGTCTCACTTAGCAACAGCAATTTTGGACTCAATTGTGGTTGTAAGTCGAGGACTACCTATAGTTGGATATAGCAACTCGTTAGAAGGAATATATTTTGTTTCTTCCATGATATTCCCTAACCAGTAAATCATCTTGGCTGTTAAATTCTTGAAGTGAAAGTTTAGATAATATGTATCAAACTGGAAACTCTATGAATCATTGATAGTCAAAAGCCAAATATCACATTTGCTTAAAAGGATTTCTACTGCCAGTTAGGAAAGGGATCCTGGGAGTTTACTCCAAAAAATAAATACCAATCTACTTTGAGGGGTGTGAACAAAAATTAAAAACCATGTTTGAAACTATATGGACTTTAAAGAAAAAAGTCAATAGGAAACGGCTTTTACAGAACTGTGTCATCCTGACTGTATGTAAAATCATGTATTTTGATTTGAAAATCTGAATAATATCATAAAGCTGGATTGGAGCCAGGAAGAAGAGATCAAATTGATTGGAGAATAGAGAAGTTGCTCTTTTGGGAAGATGATAGTGATTTGAATTATTTAACTTGGAGCAAAGTTGGTCAGGGGACATATATCATAAAATTATGCATTGCATAGAACCAGTGAATAAAGAAAATAGTTTCTTGCGCACTAACAATATTATGGATATCTCCATTAAAATGAAATTTGAAATACTTAGGAAAATACAGAATAACATAGTTGGAAAAGACCTCAGAGGTCTTTTAGTCCAACCCCCTGCTCAGGTAAGAGACCCCAGACCATGTCAGAAAATGACTGTCCCATCTCTTCTTTAAAATCTCCATTATTGAAGCACAACTTCTGGAGGCAAGTCGTTTCACTAATTAATTGTTCTCACTGTCAAGAAATTTCTCCTTAGTTTTAGGTTGCTTCTCTCCTTGATTAATTTCTATCCATTGTTTCTTGTCCTGCCTTGAAATGCCTGAGAGAATAGTTTGACACCCTCTTCTTTCTGGCAGCTCCTCAAATACTAGAAGATGGCGATCATGTCTCCCCTAGTCCTTCTTTTAACTAAACTAGACGTACCACCTAGACATAAACTAGAAAAAAGGAATGATTTCAATAGATGGCTTAACTGGAATTTTTCCTCACTGTTTCTTTCTCTCTCAAGCAGGCAGTGAACGGAAGAATGAGATTTATCAGGAATCGGAAGAGATACCAATGCAGATTCTAAAAGTTGAAGTGGGAGAAGGGAATCAATGGCAACCAAAAAGTGAAGATGGAGTCCAGTTAAATGATCAGCAGGAAAAAAATCCTCCTCCTTTATCTCTGGTAATCTATGACTTGCTGGCCCAAGAAGATGTTAACAGAGAGGGGATGGGACAGTATTTAGACTGTGATGAAGAATTTAAAGAACAGTCAAATCTCAGTAACCCATGTGAATGGAGACAGGAAGGGAACAGGTATAATCAGAACTGCGCTCCTCATTGGAAAGATGAGATGGGGAAAAAAGCATTTGAATGTAAGGACTATGAAAACAACTTCAACTACTCCAGTAACCTTGTTTCCCATCCAAGGAAACACACTGATGAGAATCCATATAAATGTATAGTGTGTGGAAAGACCTTCACAAGGAATGATAAACTTACCACCCATGTAAGAATTCATACAGGGGAAAAACCATATAAATGCGCGGAGTGTGGAAAGAGCTTCACGAGGAAGGACATACTTATTTCCCATAAAAGAATCCACACAAAAGAGAAACCATACAAATGCATGGAATGTGGAAAAAGCTACAGTCACTCCAAAAGCCTTATATCTCATGAAATTATCCACAAAGGGGAGAAACCGTATAAATGCATGGAATGTGGAAAGAGTTTTAGCCAGTGCAGTGGCCTTGTCTATCATAAAAGGATCCACACAGGAGAGAAGCCATATCAGTGTACGGAGTGCGGAAAAAGTTTCACGAGAAATGATACACTGATTTCCCATAGAAGAATTCATACAGGGGAGAAGCCATTTAAATGCTTAGAATGTGGAAAGAGCTACACTCACTCCAGAAGCCTTATTTCTCATGAAACGATCCACAAAAGGGAGAAACCCTATCAGTGCATGGAATGTGGAAAGAGCTTCAGCCGATGCAATAGCCTTACTTCTCACAAAAGGATCCACACAGGAGAGAAACCGTATAAATGCGTGGAGTGTGGTAAAAGCTTCAATCACTCCAGTAACCTTAGAACTCATAAGAGTATTCACAGAGGAGAAAAACCACATAAATGTATGGAGTGTGGAAAGAGCTTCACAAGGAGCACAGATCTTACTTCTCATAAAAGGATCCACACGGGAGAGAAACCTTATAAATGTATGGAATGTGGAAAGAGCTTCAGTCATTCCAATACCCTTACTTCTCATAAAACCATCCACACCGGGGAAAAGTCGTATAAATGCACCGAGTGCGGAAAGAGCTTCAGTACAAACAGTTCTTTAACATCCCACAAAAGGATTCATACAGGGGAGAAGCCATATAAATGCATGGACTGTGGAAAGAATTTCAGGACAAGCAGTTACCTTACTTACCATAAAAGAATTCACACAGGGGAAAAACCCTACCAATGCCTGGAGTGTGGAAAAAGGTTTAATCATCCCAGCACCCTTGCTACCCATAAAACAATCCACACAAGGGAGAGGCAATATAAATGCCTAGAATGTGGGATGTGTTTTACACAGAGTTGTCACCTTACTTCCCACAAGAGAGCCACAATGGGATTTAACTATATAAATGCTTAAAATGGGGTGAGACCTTTCATTCTTGTGACGATAGCCCATATCAGAACGTGCATGGACAAAATACGTGCTTCAACGAGAATATTCTTCTTATTTGACCTTAAAAAGATTATCACATAGGATAGAAAGCTGGATAATATTTCTTCCCTGAGGTTATACAGTTAGTCCTGGATGACCATTCAAAGTTACAATGGCACACAAAAGGAGACATTACTGTTTTTCACACAACTGTTGCAGCATCCCCATGGTCATTTGGATGCTTGGCAGCTGATTGATATTTATGATGATTGCAGATCATGTGATCAGATTTTTCAACCTTTTGACAAGCAAAGTCAATAGGGAAGTCAGATTCACTTAACAACCATGTTACTAGCTTAAGAACTGGACTGATTCGCTTAAAGTCTGCCAAGAAAGGCTGTAAAATGGGGCAAAGCTCTCTTAACAAATGTTTCATTTAGCAACATAAACTTTGGTCATGAGTTGAAGACTATGTGTATATGGTCTTTGATGATAAACAGTGTTCAACCTTTAGACAGTAGTTCCAGGAGAAAAAAAATCTACATTTCTGATTTTCTTTCTCTGATCAACATAAGTATGCACTATATATTTATTCCCTTGTATTTTTAATGATTTTCCTTGTAATGTCAAGGCTGATGATTAACCTTACAAGAGGCTTGGAGAGTCACACCCAGATGTCCAAGGCTCCACTGGGTGTGTGTGTGTGTTATTGTGCAGTTTATTCTGAGCTTTCGGATGGTAGTATTGACCCTGCTTTGGCTCCCCCCCCCCCCCCAAGCAAAGTATGAAGTGCCAGAGAGAGGCAGAAATAATAATTTTCCTCAGTGTTTGATAAAAACAGTTTGAGGAATAACTACTTTGTTTGTAAGGGGGCAGAATGGCTCAGCAGTTAAAGATGCTGAGCTTGTTAGCTGGAGAGTTGACAGCCTATGTTTGAGTGCCGAACATTGCCCAACAGGGTAAGGAGGTGAGCTTCTGTTACTTGCCTCAGTTACTGCTCATCTAGCAGTCCGAAAGTTACTGCTCATCTAGCAGTTCGAAAGTGTGCAAATGTGAATAGATTACTAGGTACCACTTAGATGGAAAGTTTAATAGTGTTCTGTGTACCTTGGTGTATAGTCATGCTGGTCACATGACTACAGAAATGACTTCAGACAATACTGGCTCCCTTGGCTAAGAAACAGATGAGCCTCGCCTCCTAGCGTCGGACATCACTGAAAGGGGAAGGAATCTTTTACCTTTAATTTGCGGTATTAGAAGCTAAAGGATGTGATCTCTAAAAAAAAAAAAGATCAACCTATAAGCTTACTTCAAAAATTGCAGAAGAAGTTTCCAAAGAGTCAATTTAGATGTTTATGCTGATTAAAATAATAATGTGGAGGAATGCTTGATGAATGTTCATAATGTTGCCTTTTTTAAAACGTAATGATGGTTAATTTGCTTAGGATGAGATTTCATAGAAATGAATGGGATATGGAAAAACCTTCCAACCGCAGTGACTTTATGCAAAACATACTATTTAAAAATAAGGGATAGAAAGAGACAGAGTTCAAATCTTACTCAGTGTGTGACACAAACCAGGATCAAAAAATACATTGAATGAATGAAAAGTTGCAGCAGTACCTGAACTCCTTAATATGCATGAAATCTCAAGGTCTTTAGAGATTTCTGCAGCGTAGTATGGTTGGATATGGTCTCTAAATTGCTATGGGCACTGAAGATGGCTGCCTGATTCTTAAATTGATCAATTAGTGATGTAACATCAAGTCAGTGTTGTTGACTCTTAATGATCAGGTAGATAGATTTTCTCCATGATGATCTGTCCCTAACTTGTTTTTTAGAGTGGCTGCTTCTTCTTTCGGCTGTTCCCGTTAGGGGTTGCCACAGCGAATCATCTGTTTCCACCTAACTATCCTCGGCATCCTCCACTCTCGCTCCTAAAAAGCTTGTTTTTAGAGCATCCCTGATTATTAAATGGCACCACCTGATACCGATCCTAAAACTACCAGATTTAATTAAATTGAATTATCCAAATTTAAAAAAAATTACTTGGTTTAGGAGTCAAGTCCCAAAGAAAGGTAGTTTTCAATATTCAACATCTGCAGAAAGTTCAGCAGGTTGGTTGGACACTTTATATAGTGTCCAAGGTCTTCTGAAAAAAGTGCATCTTATTTTTAGATGATAAAAGATGCTTAGATATTTATCCAGGCATTTGTAAAAGAACAAGTTCCCCCAGGACTAGCCTCTGTCATTTTTCTGCTTCAGCTGGTCCCTGATTAAATTTTATACTGATGTTTTTTGAGGATCAATAAATGAATAACATTCTTGAAGCATTAATTTCAAACTGATTTTGGTAAGATAGACGAATAGGTTGAAAATAATAGAATGAGTCCATGCAAAGGTCTTCATTTAAGAAAAAGAAATTGAACGTACAGATACAAAATTAGGTTATTTGGTTTAGTAATAATAATTTTGGGGTTTTTTATATGAAGTCTCAATTGGAGAATTGAGTTTGCTATTTTCTTTGAGTTCATTATGCACACACTGCAAACAATTTGATCTGTTTATAATATCTGTAATTACTGAATGTGTAACTTCTATAAAACTCTCAAGTTTTTCCTGGAAGTCTGATTTGATTTTGTTTTATCTGGTTCTGCCCTTTTTGATTTTATTTATTTGATTGTTTTAGAGAGACTACTCCAGGTATGGTTCAGTGTGGCATGTTGAGTACTCGAATTGAAATGGTGGCGAAAGAAACAACTTAAAAAGAATGGAAATGCTGGAAATCAAAACACTGTGAATCTCATTTTGATTCCTCTTTATTCATTTAGTGTGTCGCCTGCATTTCTTATTTTTTGACACAATTCTCCAGATTATCTTTTTTCTTCTTCTTAGCAATATAATTACCAGTAATGGAAATCTTCAGGAGAACAACAAGTATATCAAATAGAGCAGAACAATTCTGGTTATTAATATAACTTAAACTAGCTCACTCTATCTCTGTAAGAAGGAGAGAAGGGAAAACACAGTCAAATTTTGAAGGTTCTGTTAGCTAGTCTAGATCAATAAAGTATAATTCTAGTCCACTCTGAAGTCTTTCCTGATCTGGCCAACTTCCAAGGCTCATAGTGTCAGGCCTGCAGCAACTCAAAACAACGCTATAGGATTATAGCACACAAGAACAACTAGACACAAGAACAGCTTTTTCCTGAATGCCATCGCTCTGCTAAACAAATAATTCCCTCAACACTGTCTAACTATTAAGTCTGCATTACTATTATTCTAATCGTTCCATCACTTACCCACCCCACTATAACTTGTTGCTTGTATCCTTACACTTTATATTGATTATTGTCTCCTAGTATGATTTGACTGCCCCATGACTATCATTAAGTGTTGTATCTTATGATTCCTGATGAATGTACTGTTTCCTTTAATGTACACTGAGAGCATATGC
>JAEANM010000652.1:0-33578 GCA_017656035.1 Myanophis thanlyinensis
TAATTTAGACCTTGGAGAATGGGAATAATATCAGTTTGCATAAGTTTGAAAAAAAATTCTAATTTGAAGAGGTCTAACCATGGTGCTGTAGCCACATAGAGTTTGGCTAAATAGCCCTCTTCGCCATCAGCCATCATGTGGAAAACTAGCAGTTGGGATCCTCCCACCTTCCCACTAATGCCACCACTGGCTGCTTGGAGAAGTGTGTGACGGAAAAGCGATCAGGAAAGGGGTTCAGTTCCAACCACAGAGTAATTGCAGTTTTGCTGGTGAAACAATTCCAGTCAAATTGCATCTCTAACGAGCCTGGTCAATGTTTCTGTTCCCTGCGTGCTGTCTTCCTTCAGGAGCACAGTAGAATGACTTCGAAGGAATAGTATTTGCACAAAAAGATTGCTCTTAAGAATATATAGTATTAGTGCATCAACTTCTCTGGTCCTCCCACACCTAGTGTCCAATTGTCTGCAGGCATGCTCAACTGAGCAATCAGGAGAGAGGGGAGAAAGACTCCTCCAATGACTGTCCTGCAATCCTCATTAAACTCTGGCCAGCAATATATCCCATTGCTGAAGGTAGGCGGCGGAGGGGTCTTTGCTTTGCCATCACTTCTTTCACTTTCAAGGGCAGCAGGAAAGTGAAGATGTTGCTTCAGCATCAGAAATTAGGCAACCTAGCCTAATTTCGGGGGGGGGGGGATGGATTGTCACGACCATCTCTGCTTCCAAAGAAAAGTTAGCATTGTTCAACAAAAGGGTGACCCCAGGCATTTTTCTAATAGGCATTCTCCTATGTAAAAAAACATGTTTTAAGTTTGATGGTAGGAAATTTATAATCTCTACATATTCATAATCTTGGTTGGAGCTGCAGGATTATCCCTATCTCTATTTTGACTTGTGGAGAGCCAGGAAATAAGGTAGGAAGTAGCTTTGCTTGTGTGTCTGATTTCTGTTACACTTAACAAAGGATGAAAGTTTCTGAAAAAAGTTTTCAGGGTGATAGCAAATGGTTTTTTTTTTTTCTTTTATTAACCCAAGATAATAACTGGATTCTGTGCACAAGTCTTGTTCTTTACATACTAATGGTCTCTTTCTATAGCTGGAACCCCCTTTTCAGCAAAACCTGAAGATCGAAGAAGCCTAGGGGTTTTTTATAGTTCCTCAACACACACACACCCATGTACAACATTTTTTATAAAAAAATATACATATCAAATTGTGCACTGCATTATGAAAAAGGTGCTCATAGTAGCTCTTAAAATACTGCAGTTAATGGGAAACAAAGCATGTGTGATGCTGCTGGAAGCCTGCTTAATAGGATTCTTGGTCAGGTATCTGCCCCACAGTGTCCTCCTTGGACAATCTCAAGTGGCCCTGTGTTTGTCCTACAGATTGCAGCAGTTGGACAATCCTTCAGCGCTTCTGTAGGACTGCTTTTGGCTTTAGAGATCAGATCACCCAAGCCACCATCCTCCATTTCCTTAAAACTTGCAAAGCAATGAGTTGGCTTCCACTCTTCTGCTCTGGAACCAAGCCTCCCCAAAAGAGGATGGAAGTCTCTAGGTTAAGTCAGGTCAGGTCTGGACCTCTACCTCACTGGCATTTAGCTGTCTCCATATCTGTAAGCTCACAGCTCTCATTTGCCGGATGGCCTCCTCTTGAGACTCCAGCCACTGGGCAAGATTACGGAGTGACTCACGCTGTAAAACTGTAGAAAGAAACAAATCACAAGACTAATATAGGATGTTGATAGAGCTTCTCTTTATGTACCATTTTAATAAGAACACATGCCACCCTGTTACATCCAAACCTCTCAATCTTTACCTTTAGATTCTATCCCATTTGCAAATTTTGGATTACAACTCCCATGTCTCAGAGCTGATAAAAGCTGGTCAGCAGAGATCGCAAGCTAAAATCCAAACCCACCTTAACATTTTGGTGGGGAAGGTAGCATAGGATCAACTAGGTGTATGAAGCATATGCCTTCCCGTGCCAGCAAGATAATGCATGCTGGGGGGGGACGGGAATAGGAGACTGAAGAGGACTTGGACTTATTAAGGGGGCTGCGGTGACCATAGAGTAGCCAGCCATTTCTAATTCCAAAATGTCACTGCTTGGCTAGAGTTGAGAGGGATTAGGGTCATCCCAAACTCAAGGAAGCTGATTGATTCAACTTTAAGCTATTTAATGTTCTGGGAAGAACATTAAGTAGAACATATTCCACTTTCCCTCATGACTTACATTTTGACTAAGTACAATGCTCACTTTGCAGATGGATTTCCTGAATAAACCCCAAAAGGTTGGATTGAAGAAAGCTTTGAACAATGGTTTGGACATCACAATGACTATATTAACATGCTAAGTTGCATGTTGGTTATTAGAACTCACACAAAAAAAAATAGTAGACCTTCTTCCCCAGTTAAATTCAGGGAGAGCAAAGGAAGATTTGAGAAGCATGGGTAAAAGGATGCTTAGAAATCACAGGAAAATCTGTCAAAGCAACAGAATGAGGAATGGATATTGTGAAGCAAAGAGTAGATATCTACAAATATTTTGTAATCTTACTATGGGAGCTAGGATACTCTGAAGAATTAAACCTGAATTGTAATTTTAAGGAACCTGTTTACAATTCTTTTAAAATTAAATAATAAAAGTTAATTTGATTGTTTGTTCAAATGTTATTTTTAAAAACAGCTACTGTTCTGTACCTTCTCCACATCCCACCAATTGTGTTACCTCATATCTAGAGAAAAGGAAATCAGAAAAGGGTTTAGTAGTACTAGTAAAACTAATTGGTCTCTGGAATGATACTTTCATTCCAAAATAATAAAAATGGCATTCCACCAGGGAGCACTACAAGAGCTAAACAAATAAACTTTAGGGTTTATTGAGTCATGTGAACCTGGTTTTGCAGTTTAGACAATTGTTTTATTAAAAGCACATTAGTAAACTGCTTTAAGTGTTAAACAGATATGTACTGTACTTTTTTAAGCAGGCATTCTGAAGCAGTCCTAAATTGGTGTAATCCTGAGGGCTGACCCAGATAAGAGAACCCAGAACTTCTGGTGTTTGTTGTTTTAATTTCTTTCTTGGTGGTAGAAAGAGGCTTGCAAAAGCTTGCAACTATATTATATTTGCAAAGATGGCACCTGGCTAAATTTCAGCATGAGCTTCCACTTTGTATTTAAAGAGGGAGGAGTGTTTCATTTGATTTATGTAACAAGTGATAATAAAACTATAAACTAACTATACTATAACTATACCAAACTATAACTACGTAGATATCAAATCATTTCACAACAATGTAAACTAAAACAGCTTCACATTTTGAATATGAAATAATGTTATGGCAGCAGCTACATTTTGAAAAAAATTTAGAAGCAGAGTGATTAGAACTAGTGGGTATTCAAAAAGCTATATTTTTCCTCTTAACTTATCCAGAAAAACCTTTGTAGCACATAATGAATTCCTAGCAAAACTTCTGCTTGGTTAGACTTCAAGAGGTAATATACTCAATGAATATGCTTCCTTCCCTATGGTGAATACAAAATAAATACTGTGTTGAGCTTTTCATTGTTTCCTTAGTCACATGTAGCCCATGAAACTCCAGACTTACCGCTCAGGTACACAGCCAGTGTTGCTAAGCCAAGACTGGTCACAACAAGTACTCCAAGGAGAGCAAAAAAGGCAGTAGGACAACAAGCAGGCCTGAAGCAAGGGCAGCAGGTGAACGCAGAGAGAAGGTGGAAATTCTGGGCTGGGGAAAAGGCTGAGTTATCTTCGTTTGGCAAAGAGAAATGCTTGAAGGAAGCCCCATGTGGAGTCCCCGGAGTAGTGGCCTGTGACTGGCTGTTTCCTGCAGAAGAAGGGGGAAGAAAAACAAACAAATGGAAGAAAACCATAACAGGTTTTTAATCAGGGGACTATGCCCAGGGCTCTTTAGCCACCTGCTTCAGTCAACACAAGCTTGCCAGAAACAGTTCAAACAATGAAAGGCAAAAGATAACCTCAAATCTTCTTGAAAATATTCATTCATTTACTTGATTACCTTCAGAAGCCTTGGGGTCCTCACTTCTGATGGAGGCATAGTGCAGATCACTAATAGATTCCACTGTGTGCAAATTGATGTCTTCTATCTCATGTTCAATAAGCTCCCTGTCAGAGGAAGCAGACTCCTTCACTGGGGTATCTGCACAGAAAAGGAAAGGGCATTTGGCAGGTGAATGGCAACCAATCTTCCAGAACTGGCTGCAAATTCAGTCTTTCTGTGCTCTGAAGTCTGGATGGATATTTTTCTACCCTGAGCAGGGAAAAGGCTGTTGTTGCCCTTTTTAAACAGGGACTTGTCCTTTATTTTCTTACTGGCTTCCTGCAGTTCCTAACCACTAAACCCACCAAGTTCATCTGTTTTTTCAATTATTGTGAATGTTTCTAAAATCATTTCACCTTTAGATAAAAGGAAATTAACTTTCTTGGAACCGAGTATGACTGAGCCAACTGCCAGCATATGAAGGATCATCTTAACATGCAATACCACAAAGCGAATGCAGTAATATAATTTAATTTAAACTGAAACTATGTGCCTCTGCGTGGAATGACTTTACTGGCCAATGGCCATAAATCCTGCATTCCTATAAGCACTTCAATCCTGCCCTCTTCTATTATGCTAGCACCTTCTATTGTAATCAGTATCCTTTACTGTACTATACCTAGTGTACTGTGGAGTCTGCTGCCATACCAGGAAAAGAGCAACAAACTGGTTCCTGTTACAGAGTCATCAGAATAGTATTTGCCTATTATGTTACCCTGTGGAGCCCCTTGGTACAGGCAAAGAATGAATACAATTTTATTGGGCCAAATTCTTTATGCAATGGGGCAGCGTGAAGAGTGCAATGGATTTAGCTCCAAAGGCAGACAGCCAGATAGACAGTGACTGAAATCCTCCGTCTTTTCATTGCCACATTATTGTTGGCAATGGCAGTCAGCAATGACAGTTCCCTCCCTCCTTTAGCCCCCCCTGGAGAGAGTTGGGGAAAGGCTGTCGGTCTGCAAGGCTGTTGACAGAGATGCAACTGGGCGTTTAGCTGAACTTCTGTTTTTTTTCTCCTTAGCACAATTATTTCACTCCGACACATCAGGTTGTGGTTGTTGTCACAACAATAGATTTCAGGAGGTGGCGTGAATGAAAGCTCTGCCTGCTGAATCTCTGCCAGGGAGACAGTTGTTAATGGAGCAAATTGCTGCCAAGCTGGCAACTGATCTCTGGCTGGGACAAGTTTCCTGGCAGCTAGATCTTAGTTCTCAATTTGGGGTCATGTTTTTCAAGGGCACAATGGGCATACAGTGTAATTGCACCTTAAAGAGCAACTTTGAAAGCAGGGGTCCCTTGGGCCTAAAGAATGGAAAGAAAAGTGATGCTTTTTTCTGCTTGGTTACAAAAAACATCTTTTGTGAAAGCAGCCTTCGAATCTCACCACAGCTCAGCACCCTTTGAATCTTACTACGGCTCTACACAAAGTTAACTTGGCAAGGTGTAAGTAGCTTAAGTTGGAATTTAGAAAGAGGGGAACAGAAAATAAGTTTTACCATTTTGAAGATTCATAATGGTGAAAGAGAATTACAGGACTATCTTTATCTTAGAACAATGATAATAAGAAATGCTTGCCTCAGTACATGCAGCCAAAGGGACAAACGACATACAATAAGTGCCAATCCATCAGGTTATCATCAAGAACGATTTAAAAGATTCCAAAGTAAGATAAGGCAGGAAATGCTCTCACTATAATAACAATGTGTCTTAAAAACGCACACACAATTAATTATAAGAGAAAAATAACTTTTGGAACTGTTACAGCTTTCTGAAGAAAAATTAACAATTGAGTAAATGGTATACGGGTTTAGACAAAATTATATCATTTTGATAAGCACTAATACCATGTGAATTAGACCACATCATCATGTGGAACAGTTCATAAAGCTTGAATTTATTGAGAAAATGTAGCATATAATCCAACTCTGAAATTCACTGTACCAGATAGTGGTCATTTTCATCAACTTGTATGCCTTTAAATAGGATTAGCCTCACATAAGGCTAATGTCAGATAAGGCTATAAATGAGTACCAGTCATAAAGGCTTCATTAGTTTTCTTAGATTTTTTTTTTTTTTTTTTTTTTTTTTTGAGTACCAGTCATGAAGGCTGCATTAGTTTTCTTGGATTTTTTTTAAGGGAAAAGCACCAAAGATCAGAGGAATAATATTACCTGGTTTGCCGCAGTGGAATGCTGATATATGATATTTAGCAATAAGAAAGAGGACTGCTGAGTCAGTTCATCATATTTTTTAACTGTTGTTTTTAATGTACAGGTAATATTTAAGACTATATATGTTGGATTGGATTATTGGATTCCTTCTGGCATTCAAGTAGCTCCTGTAGGAAACAGGATGCTGGACTAGGGAGAACTTCAGTCTAATCCAGCAGGGCATATTTTATGTTCTGATGAATAATTTTAAAATATTATAAGAATTCACTTGAGGCACAAATTGAATTAAATAGTGGCACAAAAAGAATCACAGGTGGGCTGTGAATTTTTATGTGATTTATATATGTATTTATTTCAATGGTGACACATCTATTTAGGGCATGGAGTATCTGAATCATGAGAAATTCTGCCATTGGTTTTCAGTTATCCTGTATAAATGGGTGGGAGGGCTGCATGTAGCCAGTGGTGGGAGCGAAATAATTTAACATCCAGTTCTCTGCCCTAATGACCAGCTGAACCAACAGTTCTTCAACTGTTTAGAAACTGGTTCTAGAGAATAGGCGCAAACTGGTTGAATCTGCATGTAGCCCTGGGACTGGAAATGATGTGGTTTATTTATAACAATACCATGATAGAGGCCAGCATCATTTCACCTTTATACCATTCATCACCTATTTTTTTGCATGGTATGCAAAAAGATCTAACGGCAAGGGAAAATAATGTAAAAAGAGCTAGCCTGAAATTTTCTCGTGATTGTACTGATTTTTTGAAGGTGTTTTTTTTTTTAAACCATGCTAAGCCTTTTTTAAAAGACTTACATTATCTATCTACGTACTTCTATTTCAGAAGGGGTAAAAACTAGCATTAATTTTTGGCAATGACAACTGAAATGGTATCTGGAGAGCAACAAAGAAAAGAATCAGGATTTTCATTTACCTGCCACTATTCTATAGAAATTTGCAATAATGCAGGTTCTATAACAGAACAGAACAACATAAAACATAACATTACACTTGTGTGTGATTAATGATATTAGAAATTGGTGATTGATACAAAAATGATACTTGGTATTGGAAATTAAATAGATTATAATATGAATACGAACTTATTAGTTTTTTATGATAAGGATAATCCATATGATTAATAACATTACATAAGTAATGGAATGATGATTAGGTCAGCAATTGTATTAAAGGTAATCAACATGATTTTGTTTGTATAAAAATAAATGACACCTAGCAACACGCTGTTCACGTAAGGATTTGGATATTAAAAATCAATAGCTAGATAACTGAAATGAGAAGGAAAGAGGGAATCATTTAATTAAAGTGTAACTACTGAAAACCTTTGTTATTAATTAAAATTGATTATATATAGACAATGTATAGTTAATATGAATATTGAATTTCATGTATATTAAAGGAAAATGTATAAATAAAATATTATTAAAAATAAAACATTACACAAAACTACATAACAAAAGAATCAGGATTCTCAATCACCTGCTGCTATTCCATAGAAATGTATAATAATGCATTATTTATAACTGAGCAGCAGGAACTTCAAACAAATATTTAAGAAATAAATGCCCATGCAATATAATAACTATTTGCACAGTAATAGCAACGCATTTCTCTGAACAAAATTCTAAAAATCCGCCCACATATTTACCATAGGTTTATCACTAACAATCAATATGGGATGTTTGGCCATTATACTTTGACTGAGGAAAAATATTAGAAACTACTCCCCTGAACAGTTTTTTCACCCTTCCCAGGACAACAGGCGAATAGTTTTTCTCTTAAAACTATACAGCTTCGCACACCAAGGAACCAGAAGGCAGAAAGGCCATCCCTTTGGCGTGATAAAATATATGGTATGTGCTCTACAAAAGAGACCTCACAAAGACGATACCTTCTCCAATTTCACCGGACATCCTATCGACCAACTTCTTTTTCTACCGCTGTCCTGGAGGTAGCTCAAAGTGGGGGCAAGTTTTCAGAAGCCGCTATGTGAGGCCTATCAGGTCCTCTGGGAACAGATAGGGAAGTAAACACAGGGTCCTGCCTGTCAGGTCAGTCAGCTGCTTGGGCTTAAAATAGGAATATGAGAGCCCAAGGAGGAGCTATTGATAGAGCCAGAAAAGAAATGTCGGGTTGAGAGACCATGAACTATATAAGGCTACAGCAAGTATTGGAAAGCTGATAGAAAAGAGAAAGGAGGAAAAAAATAAAAATAGAGTTGTGATGTGAGAGACAATTCCTTGTGGATAGAAAATGCTAGAAAGAAAGGGAAAATGAGAAAACATGGGAACGCTTAGGTTAGAGTAATGAGAAAGTTGCAACTTTCTTCCCCGATACCTTCTGAACAAAAATTCATCAGAGGTAAGGAACAGTGAGCATCTTGGTAGCATTTCCCAGACTTTTCTTTCTTTCTTTTCCACAATAGTGATGTCAGGCATGTTGTGGGCCAGCTGTCTACCTGTTTCAATCCAAAAGTCCCACAGAATCTTGACTTGCACATTTTCAAGAACTTTCTTAATTTGATGTTCCCGCTCATTTTTGCTGCGTTCTAACCCAAACTTCTGGCAAAGCTTCCAATGTATGATTTTGGCAACTCAGTCATGAAGTTGTAGATAGTCTGAGATTTTGTTGCAGCCCCTGATAAGGTGATCCACTGTTTCGTCTTTCTCATTGCATAAGCGACATTTGCTGTTGTTGCTGACATGTTGAATTTTTGCTTTCATTTAATTGGTCTGCAAGGCTTGTTCTTGGGCAGCCAAAGAACATATGGAATAATATATTTGTAATATGTGCAGATCCAAGGATTGCAGCTTTTTGCAATTGACAGATGGAAATTTTGTCAATGCATGTTTTCTAAATGCCAGTCAAGATTTTTGCTATGGCACCTAGCATGCCAATAGCCACTGGGACCACCATTGACAGTTTATGCTATAATCTTTCAATTTTGATTTTTAGATCTTGATACTTTGTAATCTTCTCCAGTTCTTTGTGTTGTATTAGCCTCTGGTATTTTTAAATCATTGTTCACATCTTATTCTTTTCAAACTCAGCTAAATCTGGTTTGTTATAATCCAAGACTTTATCAGTTTGTATTTGGTATTCCCACAATATTTTAACTTGCTCTTTTTTTTTTTACTATATTTCCAAATCTGTGTTCCCAACAATTTCTCAATACTCACCCATGATAACTTACAGATGTTCCAATGAATCAGTTTGGTGATTGTGTTATACTGAATTATCCCAGCTGTCTGAATCTCTCTTGTACATTCTCTCACTATCTCTGTCTCTGTCTCTGTCTCTCTCTCTCTCTCTCTTTGTGTGTGTCTCTCTCGCACGCACACACACACATACCGCCAGACTCTGAGAGAACATCATTTGTAGGAGACTAATCTGAACTTGTGGCCTGTCCATAGTCTTGCCTTTTTTAATATTTTTTTTTCTTTCCACCGGTTTCTCTGTTGTAGTATAATGGGATCTAAGCAGTTCTGCAGTTACCTTTTTTCCACTATCAATGGTGTCAGTCTTGCAAAACAGATGATCTAATTCTATTTTATTGCAAGGTATTAATAGAATCTTGTAAGTCTGAAAATACATTTCTCCCCCATTGTCTTTACAGTCCAAGCGACTAGGGAGTGTGTCCCTTCTGAGATGTTTGCCACAATCACATTCCTTCTGCAGGCTAAATTGCCTCTTACTGTATGTGACCATTCCCTTGACTGTGACTCTTCCCCTGTCTTCTAAGGTCACCATATATATTACACCATCATTTTATGGCCTGTCTGGTACTGGGTTGGGTGTGGAGGGGGGAGGCTATCTTCTCTGAAATATGCCACTGGAATTTTAAATGTGGAACCAACTGGAACTCCAGGACAGAAGTGATTGTGTAGATGTTGTCTTCCATGAACCTCTGCTGGACATTAGTGGCCCTGCCCCAGACATCATCAAGTGTGAGACCTTTTTTGTGAGGCTGATCCAGGGATCAGCGGGAATTACTATTCACTTATCTTCTTCTCTGCAATGTAGCAGCAACCCTGCTACATTCTTGGGTTCTAAATCTAGGCTAACAATGGAGTTCCCAAGATGTATGGTTTTGGGGGACTTCTTGAGGAAGTAGACAGGACCAAGTGTCAGCTCAGTCACCTACGTTCTAGACCCATGCTTCTTCTTTTTGGTTAAGGTCTCCAAGGATGTGGCATGTGGTTTGATCCAAGCAGTGATTAATGCCTCTTTGCAGAAAGGAGTAACATCTCCTGCCCTGAAGGACATGGTAGTGCACCACCTCACCTTTCAAGAGGCTCCCCTTAGACCCAATAGCACTAGACAATGTTCATCCAGTCTTCCCTTTTTAGGGAAGATTGTTGAGAAAGGGGTTGGTGCCCAGTTACAAAGAACCCTGGATGAAACCGATTAGCCGGATTCTTTTCAGTCTGGGTTCAGATCAAGGCACAGCATTGAAATGGCATTCCACTTGTTGATGACACTTGGAGGGCTTGGGATGGGGGTGGTGAAACCATTCTGGCCTTCCTGGTCCTCTCAAAGGGTTTTGATACCATTAACCTTTTGATATCCTTTGAGATCGGCTTCAGGGGATTGGAGTGGAAGGCACTGATATACGCTGGTTCTCCTCCTATTTCTGTGATTGGTTCCAGTTGGTGTTGGTACAAAAGGAGAGGTGAGATGCTCCAGGGCTTGAACCTTTTGCCTCTTTTTAAAAAAGATCTACATGAAACCATTGGAGGAAGTCATCCATCAGTATGGGGCCTGGTATCATCAGTATGTGAATAGCACCTAATTATACTTAACAGGGATATGAAAAGAGATGCCAACTGGGCGTCCTCTTGAGCAATAGTAATATTACCCTTCAATCCTTTAAACTCAGAAGTGCTTCAATTCTCCTGACATGACTGTAGTAGTACCTAATTACATATCCCTTGCACTTATTCAGGCAGGTGATGCTGTGGCAGTGTTGGCGGTGGAGTGGCCTGGATGGCAAGAAGTTGGTTTTGACTCAACTCTGGCAAGAAGGAGTGGCTTTAGGTTTCCCTGTCCCCAGGCCAAAATGATATGTTATCTTTTGAGTCTAAGTGAAGAGACACTCCCCCAGACTGAGTTGGTGTACAATTTCAAGGTCCTCCTAGAGGCCTGCTTGAGGAGAGTTTGAAGTTTGAAGTTTTTCATATTTATATACCGTCCCATCTCCCTAAGGACTCGGGGCGGTTCACAGCAGGTAAAAAACAAAATACATAACAAAGTTTAAAAACTAGTATAAAATCATTAAATTTGCTGATTTTTTTAAAAACTACCAGGTGGTAGCTATGGGGGGTGGTGGTGAGCTTTGCTTAGATTCACCTGATGTACTAATTGCACCCTTCTTTGGATTGAGAAGCCTGGCTCATGGTCAGTCATGTCTTGTTCACTTCCCATTTGGCTTATTGCAGTGTGCTCTACATGGGGCTGCCCTTCAAGACCACTCAGAAGCTACAACTGGTAACAAATGCAGCAGCATGTGCAGCGATGGGTGTCTCTAGGTTATGCATTTAATACTTCTTTTGCATGAGCTGTATTGGCTTCCAGTTTCTTCTAGAGGAATTTGAGATGATGGTTATTACCTTTAAGATCTTACATGGCATAGCACCAGGTTATCTGGGGAACCACTTTTCTCTAATGACATCTTCCATACTGGTCCAACCACATTAGATACAGTAGGTGATCCCATTCTTACTGGTAGTCCTTCCTTTAAACATTGCCACCTTAAGGGAAGGAGCTAGGAAGAATGGCTTATCCACGGCAGCCCCTGCCCTATAGAAAACACTCTTAGCTTTTAAAAAACATTGAAGATCTGGCTTTTGCTCCAAGTGCTGGGATAGGAAGAGATGGCTGCACGTTGGACATTTGACTTGGCACTGGAGGTTTTGTTTTTAATATTTCTAGTTTTAATAGTTTTCATATGGTTTTTATGTTGTTTTAATTCTTGATTGGGAGGCATTCAGAGTTTTGTATAAGATGGGCAGCTGAATAATGTTTTAAATAAGTAAATAAAATGTTCTTCACTTATAGAAATAATTATTTGAATATTAGTTTATTTCTGTTAGATCCATTTCAAACATACCAGATATTCACTTTTTAAAACATATTTTAATTATCTTGAAACAAAGGCAAATTGGTCAAGTTCATCTACTGCTTTAATTTACTAGAACTTAGTTTAAGGTGATATATGAACTCAGCCAATTGTAATGTAATGTAATGTAATGTAATGTAATTGATTACCAATGTAATCAATTATATAAAGTATGGCTTAATCTAACATGTGAATTCAAGAAATTAGGTTTCACATTGCATCTTACAAAGAAATGCATTTTTGTCCAAGGCTGCAGCTTGCAGTCCTTTAGAAGGCTGTTGAATATAGAGAAAATATTTAAATTTTTCAATAAGGACCAGTCATACAAACACAGTACCAATGATTACAAATGTACAGTAGACTATGATCCAGGATCACAATGGATCATATTCAATGGTGTCCTTCCACAATTAGAGTGCCCATTAATGTACTGATGAATCAAATTTATTTCTACATCTACTTTAGAGGTCTGGAGACTTTCTGGATATTTGACATTCAGGGGGTTAACCTCTTGTTGTACAAGGCCAAAAACTAGTGGTCAGTATGTTCAGGGAGACAGTTGAGTACACAAGAACATAAATAATATATGGAGCTGCCTTGTATTGAATTGACTTTGTCCATGGAACCTTGTATGGTCTATGGGACTCTGACCACCAGCAGCTTTCCATAGTCTCCAGCAGAAATCTTTCCACTTGGGTTCTGGAAAATACAATGAGAGACACTAAAGATTGTGCTCAGCCCCACATCTGTCAATTTATTTAGTAGCAAGTGGTGAAGGCACCTTGTGTGGAAACAGAATGTGTGCAGTTATTTCTGGTCACATGAAAATAGGGGCAACTGTGTCCTTTCACTTTTGGCAGCCTTTTTCCAATAGTTGCATTATTTTGTTGGTTTAAGGTAGTCTTGTTGGTGTTTGCTATTCTTTGTTTCTCCTTTAAAGGTTAATAAGAGCAACTATTCTCAGGATTGATATAGTCGGTTTGGCTTCAAAATAATTGCATTTAACTTAGACTTAATTCTTCCTTTCCTCTCAAATGCAAAGTGCAAGTGAGAATCTTAAGATGATACTGTCAATAAGTGCTGATCAAATTCATGCAGTCCTATATTCAATCACCCATCATGACACTAGGTGTAAAGGGTCATTTTTTTTAGTGATTGATTATTATCATTTTTGCTGACAAAATATAATGTCCTTTCTCATGCAAGACTCAGAGGCCTTTCAATCATCTCTACTAGGTGAGATGACCCAAAGACCTCCGAGTCTTGCATGAAGTGCTCTGTTAAGTGAACCCAATGAACAGTTTGGGAGAAAAATAAAGAATCCAAACTGACAATGGGCTGAGATGATGTGCTTTCAACCTACTTTGTTTGCATACAATTGTAAGGTGTGCTTTTATGAAAGCGAGACAAGAGAAAAATAAATATGACAGAGCAGATGTGATCCACACATCCATCAATTCTGTATCATGTTATTAAGGGAAAAGACTGAATACGAACTGACTGAATGCCAGTCTTATGGAGCAATTCATTTTCCCATCCTCTCTCCATTATGTCCAGTAACATCAGAAAAGTAAAATTAATCTACATTCCCTGCTAAATTTACTCTAATACAAGTACAGTATTCTGTACTTAAGAAAGACTTAAGCCTGTCTCCCTTAGGAACTGGGGCAAGATTAATACAGTTATTGCACCAACATGTTTGTGCTAACATTAGATGTAAGTAAAGACAGTACAGAAAAAATATGAGCTTAAAAAAAGGTAATTATCCAAATACAATTCAAGAATTCTGTCTTTCTCTTCAAGTTATCAGGAAACATTCACTTCCTAGAACAAAACCTGCCAAGATTCCTACTCAATAAAGTGCTGCTTTGGAGGAATCATTATCTTTCTGTTTCTTTACCATAAACGGAGGTAGGACAGAGATTTGATCCCAAGTCAAAGTCACCATCATGCACTGCATCATATACATTGTTATACTGTGAAAGTTGATTAGGTTTTGGTATCTCAAAGGGCTCTATCCTCTGTGGCCTTTCACAGTGGGTGCCAGCCCACTTTGGATAGCATTGACACTGAAAATGATCTTGCATTGACACATTTTGGTCTTGAAAATCTGCTATCCCAAGGTCCCCTTCCTGCAGCCGATTGTCCAGATGGAGAAAGGCTCCTAATTCACTCAGGTTGCATCTAACACAACGTCCATTCCCATGACATAGCTGGCGACTACATCTGTTTGCTGCTGTAGTCACATTAGCGACGTAAGGTCCCAGTGTGGTGATGATATAACGGTGAAGACTCTTGCAGCTCTCCTGGAGAACATAAGATCAGAATTAGGATTTGGATTTTGAAGAACTCAAGAAGCACCAGGGTGGATCAGTGCCAAGAGAACCATCCATTCCAGCATCTGTTACTAGAGGGACAAATCATGGACTTCTACTCATAAGCAGAACATGGATCACATTAGCTTTTTCCATGCCTGGTTCTCAGCAATTAGCATGGAAACGTACACTGCCATCATTACTGGAACGCAGTACATAGATAAATACTGTTTGATAGCCTTTTCTTCCATGAATTTCATTTAAAAACATCCAGCTTAGCTGTCAACATTATATATTACAGTAGAAAATTCCATAATTTGATTTATGTGATATGTAAAATATTGCCTCAACTGCCTATAATTTTTGTTTGGTCATTGTGTGTTATAATACTGCAATAGAACAAGCAGATGTTTCCTTTTTTTCCTCTAAACACAAATTGTTTTTATATATTTTAATAGGTCTGCTCAAGCTGAAAATGTTATAGGTTTTGGGCTATTTGCACAAATATACGAACAATGTCCTCCAAGAAGACCCAACCATAAAAGAATTATAGATAGAAAAATAGTGTACTCTCACTGTTGGGAAAACATGAATCTACAATATCTTGCTGTTTAAAGCTGGATAGAATCTCCCCAATAGTTGCTAGGAATGCCAGTGGTGCAGAGGAAGTGATACGAACCTGTTTGGTGCTCAAGATTCACCTTCGCAGTACAGAGCATACAAATATTTCAGAAATACTCACAAGTGACCTGGAGTAGGAGAGGTCACCCCAGAGTACAACCCCAGCACTGCCAAGTGCTGCACTTTCTCCAATTGTATTTGTCAGGTCAGCCTGAATCAAAGAAAAGAAAAAAAGAGAAAATGTAAGGATCTATCCTAGCTGGTCCCTCAGGAAAGCAAAACTCTTGATTCCATTAAGTTGAATCAAAAAAACCTTTACTGAGAGAAAGTCATGCAGGGTGGCAGTAAAGTCAGGGAGAATCTGAAACACACCCGCCCATCCCCAGAGCACAAAGCAATTCTCCCAGTTCCTCAAACCCAACCCCCTGACCAGTCCACTGGCAGACAATGTGATGCCGCAAAGTTGTTTCGAGAATGCTGAGGTGCTAGCCAGATAACAGTTCATTTTCAGGGCATGGTGGCCCTAATTTCCAAGCAGTTACAGCAAAAGCACGGTTAAAATGCTAGCAAGCCTTCCTTCTCCCTCTCCCCACCTTCCAACAGAATGGCAGGACATGATAGTGGATAGTGAGTATCTCTGTGAGATGTCTACGGAGATTCTCAGTTATCCAGATTCTCAATTGTCCCAAAGGTGTTTTTTCAAAAGGCGACTAGACTTTCTGTGGTGTTTTTTTTTTTAAAGCCATTTCACTTCTTGGATGAGAAGCGAAATGTCTTCAAAGGAAAAACAAAGACCAGTTTGCCTCTTGAAAAAGCATCTTTGGGACTCTGTATGATATGTTCACATTATAATTTTAGTGATATAAAGTCTCTATTAAGCTGGTTTCAATGGAGCATAAAGATCCATTTTCAGGGACCTAGAGGTATAGTGTGATCTTTTTCCATACAGATACCCGAAATTGGTACTTACGAGTTAGAAGAGTCATGAGATGAATTGGGCTTCAGCTATAGCATAATTGGGTACTGGAGTCTAAAACAGCTGGAGAATCACCAACTTGGGATAAGTGATATAGCCAGCCAGAGATTTTATTATTCATGAGAGACACTTATGTTCCATTGAATTCACTGGTCAAACAAATCTTGTATGTGTCATCATGGCTGAAGAGCCTGACAGATTTGTTTGAGCATTGCACCAAAAACCAAGTGAATACCTATAATCCAAGCAATAATCATTTCTTAGTTCCGTGTACACATTTTTGGAATCCCAAATGAAATGAAACTACCCAGTAATACTTTACATAACAGTAATGATATGGAAAAATATTTTCTGTACAAATTTCCCAACTCCTATTATGAACACAAGATTTTCCATTATGCATAGTGTTATTTATATGAGATTTTTTTTCAATGCAAACTGAATGTTTTCCATAGAATTATTTTCTTAAAAAAAAATTCCAATTCAAATTTTTCAAGAAAATCCACAACACTGAGTAGCACTATAGTCAGAATAAAAATCTAACAGGAACAAACTCCTTTTACTTAATTACTCAGTTTAACCTGTTCAGAAAAGATGCAATTTCTCTCTACAACTGTTGTTAATTAGTAGCTTTTTTCTTTCTATTAAAACAATAATCTGCAAAATTAATGAATGGACCTTGCTTACTCCAGTTCCATTTTTAAGCAATATTTTTAATGCAACTGATAATTCAAGACTGAAATACTGTTTACTGAACAGTCATGAAGCAGGAAGCTTCTCCCACATTTAATCTATTCCAAGGATAATTGGAAGAATGCAGTACAGGGCTGACAGTAGACTGTGTGGATGGGGAAAACATACAGTATGCCATTCAGAACTACTTTGAAAAAAAAAGATAAATATAACAAAGGAATGTACTATAGAAGTGAATACAGCTCAAAAATGTTTTCCAGCCAAATAGTAGATGTAATTATTATTTGCAATCCCTGGATCTATCATTACCCTCTTCTCTGAGCGGCCCAGAGTGCTTACCTCAGTTAGATACTTTGAAGAATGCCTGTAGGAAACCCTAGAGTATGGTAACACAGGAAGGGGATGCTCTGTGCCAAACTGTGCCACACGGAATGCCTCTCTGAGACGGTGATATATATAATGCTGGCGGTACAAAGCTGGTACTTTCAGTGGAAGGTAGATACTGGGATAGAGGGCTGAGGAGATCTTCCACAACCACATGAGCTGATCATTCCACAAGACCTCCTTTGGATTACATTGGCCAGTATAGTTCTCCTCTTTCCCCCATTTGTCATTGAAGCAATCAGGAAACCTGTAGAAGCCCCAGAAACCATGTGGCCTCAGCTTCTTTCCTAGAGCTAGAGTAGTCTCCATCAGCACCCGTGCGGCGTCCTCAAACTCTACCTTAGCTAAGTGAGTTTGCTCCTCAGGAGAGAGTCCACGAAATCTTTTCCTCACCCATTGTTTAGAGGCTTCCCTATAAACAATTTTGGGCGCCCAGTTTCGTCTCCAGAGAGGTCGCCATTCCTCCCAGTCTACTACTGCCAGACCTTGAAAGTTATTGTTCAAGAGTTCTGTGATTTCCTTAGTGGCCTTCTCTAGATGTCTCTTCAGATTAACCTTCTGAGGGATCCCCCCATTATGCCAGTCACCCTGTGGAGATATGTAGGGATACAGTCCAAACTTGTTTTTGTAAAAAATAGTCATATTTTGTCCACGGAACACATTGCCTTTGTTCTCCACAATGCCATAGACTTCCAGAGGTAACCTGATCCCAAAATGCTCTTGACATCTGGTTGTGGGTAAATTCCACACCACAACAAATGGCTTATGCTGGATGATGGGACTGGCAGCCAGCTGCTTCCAGCTATTTCCTGCCAGAGGTCTAACAGATACAGTACAGAAGGTGATGCATATCCAGATAATTCTCTCCAGGATCATGGTGGCTGGAATAAGCTGGTATCTGTTCTGGAATTTCTCAAGCTTTGTTCATAAATGCATCCCCTGACAAAGAGAAAGGTGATGATGGATTAAATAAAATCTATCTGCCCTTATTTACAGATCACTTCTAACTCAATAGCACATAATACAAAAAATAAAAAAAATGTAATTAAGTCAAACCTCTAGCTACAGAGAACCTTGTAATTATTATAGCAATTAAAATGTCAGATTAGAATTGGGGACACCCAGGTTTGCCTTCTCCCTCAGAATAACCACTGAGTTGTTCTATGGACGGTGGGGCAGATTTAAAGTCATACTATTTATGAATCACTATCCTGACTTCAGGATTATTTCTCAAATTGTCACCCTCTCACAATGGTGTAGCGATGGGTGGAGAGGCCCCATATCTATTCTTTGTGGAAAACCAGAACAGAAATATAATCAAGCAATCAATTATTTAAACAAGTTATCTGACACATTTATTGTACAAGCTATATTTTAATCTGAGAATCCAGCTTCATAATGGAAATGCTTTGTTTATTACAGAGTAGGAAGTATGTAGCTTCTGGCCTCGGGTTCTCTTGTTCAGATTTGTGAGATGGATGGATTGCTTGCTGTTTTCTTAAAATTCTGCTAGTGAGGAGGGACAGAAAACGTATCAGAAGTAGGGGGATTAAAACAGGTGCCAAAAGAGGAAAAGAAAACATCACTCTGCCTAAACTATTAGGAATCAGGAATTACTATCAGATCAGCTTTGTAAACAGCTATGATCTTAGGAGATAGCTCACTTCTTTGGCCCTTGGCTTGCAAAATATTATTTTATGACAACTAGGAAACAGTCTTCCTTGTGTTGGACATGTCCTGTATGGATCAACCATCTTTCCTTTGCAACAAACCAGGTTTTGCAGTAGGGTATGTGTTACAGTAGGTAACTTTAAAAAAATACCTTTTGTATTAAGCTTCTCTAACCCACTACCTGTCTCAATCAATCAATCTTTATTCAGTCATAGACCAGCAAATAAAACACAAAAATCACAATTAGAATAAAGAGGGAAACATATAATTGTTCTAACATATCTAAAAAGGATTAGAGGAAATACTATGCCATACTGCACAAAATATAAAACAGTACTTACCTGTGGTCAGAGAAATAAAGTCAGATTGATCTGATAATAACAACTTAAAAGAAGTCAGAAGGACCAGGATAAAGAATGGAGATAACAATTCCTGCAGAGTACCTGCCTGGAGGGGACATTATACAATAATATATTCTACCATTTAAGTGATGCCTCTCCTTTTAGTAATGGCTGTTGGGAGGGCATTGAATCTGGCCAAGAATATTTATCTATTTGCCGCTCTAAATCAATGGCCTGTTGTTTGAGATCATCTCAGCTAGTGCATGTTTATAATCCATCATAGTGATGGTTGGCTATAAAGTTGTACTTTGGCATATATTGCCCTGCTACTAGGAAGATTCAAAGGTCAATTATAATTAAAGGAGCCAAGCTAGCTGAAAAAAAAAGGAGAGCTTAAGCCAATAGGAGAAAATGAAAATCCAGGCAATAGTTTATATTTTAAGTAGGCCAGCTTCACAGTGGAGGACAATGTTTGAAATGCATTGAAATGCACCTGTTCCTAATATTTGTCTTTTTAAGTTATGCTTTTCATGTTTTATAGCCGCTATAAATAACATAAGGATATTGATTGTGAGAAGTAGCCATCAAATCATAAAAAGGATAAAATAGATTGGCTTTGGCATGTGATTCTTAAACAAACAGCAGGAGACAAAACAAAATTCTCCACAGCTGACTGAGCTCATCCAAGCAGGTGAAGGAACTCCTCAGGCGATAAATCCAAGGACTAAATTTTTAAGGTGGAAATAGTGAGAATGTTTAAGTGGGAACTGCCCGGCAAAGACTGTTGTTAACTAGATGACCTAAAATTAAATCCTGGTGAGTAAGACATGTTTGGATCAACACAGAAAATTCTGGGAGTTGTGGCTCTGTGGCAGTTTTGCATCTTCCCAATCAAGACTTGCAAGTTCCTGTCACTTGGTGGTTTAGATTGTTTCCTTTGTTAATGTCTAGTTCACAGGTGTCAAACTTGTGTCGTCACGGCATCATCACATGATGAATTGGGACTTTTCCCCCCTTCACTAAACTGGGTGGGGGCAGGACCAGCACATGACGTATCCGGCCCACGGGCTGCGAGTTTGACAGCCCTGATCTAGTTGAAGAAACTGCAGAACAATCGCTCTACAATTTTAAAAGCCTAGTTTGCATTGACTATGGAACGAACTGCCCCCGGAGATTCAGACCATTGCGGACCTAAGGACCTTCCGATGCGCATTAAAAACCCATTTATTTCAGCAAGCTGGTCTGGCCTAATACTTAACGGGGTTTTAAAAATTTTTTATTTCAATTATCTAAATTTTAAATTTTTTGAAATTTTAACTTTTATAATTTGGGTCACTGATTTAATCTTTTTATTATAGTTTAATGTTTCTATTTGTTCTGCTTTTAAATGGCTGTACACCGCCCCGAGTCCCTTGGGAGGGGAGCGGTATAAAATTTTTTGAAAATAAATAAATACAGTAAATAAATTGATTAGGCTTTTGACTTCTCCCACATTGAAAGAAACCAAGATAAGATAAAATATAATTTTCCCATTCTGCTGTCAAACAGATGTCAACCCTCATAAACCTCAGCTAGAAAAATTATGGGAACTGATCCCCTCCTTCGCTTGGAAGGCACCATATTAGGGCAGGCTATAACAGAGCATTTCTTCCAATCTAAACTTTCTGATTAAACTAAACTGGTTTCAAATAAAACTACAAATTTTCCATGTAGTTGATAAGTCAACATCAAGCTCTTTTTCATGCTTGTATCCTGGAAGAAGCAACAGGCTTGAAATTCAAACTTCACTGCAGACCAAAAAAATTAATTCTCTGTACAATAGTTTGCTCATACTTTGGAGGTCTACATTAGTAACTTGATCATCATGGGAATACTCCAACAGTCACCTCACAATTTTACAATATTTCCTGTTAGCGGTAAGGCAATAAGTCTTTTTTCCTAGCTGCTATTTCACAAGTTGTGCAATACAACTTCCAAGCGTGTAATTCTGTAACATTTGTCGATAATGTCACTGCTTCTGTTTTGTTGCTTTTGCTTGATCTGTTTTTGTATGAGAAATATACTAATGGAGATTATTTTAGTAAATTACAGTATACTCTTATTTAACATCTATCCATGCTTCTCTGTGTGAACATGAACAGAAAGAGAGTAGCTTTTATCTTGGGGAAAGTAGAAATAACTCAAAGAATGTACTTGAAGACCAGAAACAGAGTAGCATTGCGCTCTGAATAATAGGATATTTGAAAAGCCCTCTTTGATGTACTATATTAATAGCTGAAATGAGAGGCACTGAATGCAATTTTGCTTAAGATAAATTATCTTTCAGAACCAACTTGCTGAAGTGGTTTAAAGCACCAGGCATGAAACTGGGAGACTGAGAATTCTAGCATAGGGCTAACTGGGTGACCTTGGGCCAGCCATTCTCTCTGCCCTCGGAAGGCAAGGACAAACTCTTTCCAAAAATCTAGCCAATAAATCTTATAGACTTGTCCAAGAGTCAGGACAAATTCAAAGCCACCAAATACAAAACTATATTCTTTGAAAAGCACTAATTAGAAATGGATTGGATTCAGTATATAGTAATGAGGGCAATATTTTGTAAAGGCCTACAAGAATGCTCCTTTCAATTTCTGTGTAGTGGCAATGCAAAAAACCCATCCTAATCCAGCCAATGATTTCTGTCCCTTCTTCTCTCCCACTTCCAATAAATGAATGCACGCACCACATCTGGAGTTGACTCTCCAAATTGAGCCAACCTATGCTGCCACGACACAGGTGGGGCAGTTTAATATTTGAGCACTGGCCCTCAGACTTTTTTGTGGGGCCAATCAGGAATATAATTCTGGCCACTATCACATTGCTTAGCAGATTTTCTTCTTCAGAAGGGCAATGTAATTGGATCACACATTTGTCGCCAATTATGTTTTACCAAATATCAGGGCAGTGATCAAGTGCCCAGGCAATTGGTTCTTTTGGACCCAGAAGCAATGAACAGTAAATAAAAATCCAATAAAAGAATTTTAACCTTTATTATTCGCTCAAACAGAGTTAAACGCATAACATAAAAAGCATACCTACCAACAAGATAATACCCACATTTCTTACAAGCTGCCAGGAGCTCCTCAATAACAGCAGATACCCCAAGGACAGCCAGTTTCCATAGTACCAGTGCTAGGTTCCATGCAGAAACCCCCAACAAGCAATAATAATCCCAAGGTCTTTATCAAAACCTGGCAAGTGTTTTCATGGTTCTGCTATGATGATAAGACTGCAAGATCTGGTCTGACTGGCTGACAAGTCTGGAACTTTCACTATGAGTAAAACTTTGAAGCTTGGCCACCCATCTTCTCCTTTTATTCATTAAACAAGAGTGCAAACCAAGCAGGTCAGCTCTGAATGAGTTCTAAACTTCTTAATATGAAAGAGAGATCAAAACACATCACCTGAACGCCTCAAAATAACAATGGCCTTCTGCATTGCAACTAAAGGCTGACCTTGAAAAGGGCTAGTGGTTAAAGCACTGGGCTAAAAAACCAGCAGATCATGAGTTCTAGTCCTGCCTTAGGCACGAAAGCCAGCTGGGTGGCTTTTGGATAATCACAGCCTCTCGGCCCAATCCACCTTGCAAGATTGTTATGGGAAAAATAGGAGGAAGAAGGGGTATTAGGTATGTTCCCCACTTGAGATTATAAAAATAATAAACAGGATATGAATAAATATAATAAATACAATCATTCAAAAGCTACCATTGATCCATGGTATGACCATGTAACCTCCTGCAACGGGATCCAGCAGGATGGGCATGTTCCTTTTCATGTACAGCAGTTTAATTATACTGACAAGGCACATTTTATGACCAGTGACAGATACCTTTTGGAACAGTCTGGGGGGACTCTACTGACTTTCCACCAAATCTGAAGACCTGTTTTTTTCATAAGTGCTGGGGTCAGGATGTCAGATTTGGGCACTTTTAACGATGTGCTTGCTACTTTCTGGTTTTTACATTGTGTTATTTAAGTACCAGTTTTGTTAGCAGGCCAGAGTTATTTGGTTAAGATGGATGGTCATATAATTCCCTTAAATAAACAATTTGATCTAATCTAAGGAAATAGCTTTTGCCCAGTCAAACTCTATTCTGTCTTTCAAACTCAGGGGAGACAGCCATACAGTGATATCACATAGCAAAAGCTTTGGCTTTATTTACCCAAGTTCTGTAGTGTATGAAATTACTCTTTTTAGTTTTTTTTTCTAAGTTTTTAGTTTTAGACCTATGTGTAGTTCTGTGTCCTGGTTTTTCTTTTTTCTTTTTAATCTACCTTGTCTGATGTAGCACCTTGGTCCTGGGGAAACATTGTTTCATTTCACTGTGTACTGTACTGTATATTGTTGAAATGACAATAAAGCCTATTTGACTTGACTTTTTAAAGAATTAGTGTTTTGTGATCTTTTGGAAAAAAAATTGACCTAAAAAAAATTACTCTAAGCTGAATTTTGATGACTTCTCCCACACACACATCCCCATGTGACTTCTTTTTAAGTACACATACCTATCACATAAATCACTTTTTCCATTTCATTCTTTTGCATGCCAAAGAACCTTTGTGTTCCACTGAGGGGGACAATTCAGCGTAGCATTTGGCTTTTATATGCTAAGCCATTGTTCTTTTCACCAGACAAATCTAGAATGTCCTTTCTGCTGCCTGACCATCACAGCACCTGCAGTACCTAATGCAAATGCCTGCTACCACTTTTTACATTTCAGCTTAGGTCTGTTTTTAAATGTAAATGCCAATTTCAGCAACCCCACTTTTCATCCTCCCCTTGCCCTTTGGCTTTACCAACTTCTAAAAAAAAGCAGGAAAAAAAAAACAAACCTGAGAGCAAAGATCCTCTCTACATAATCTTTAATTTTTGGCCCCAGACTCCTTTCTTTAGTTTAGACCATTTCTTTTGGCCATTTGCAACTCCTTTCTCTAGTGTTTCAGCACAGACCAAGTACAAAATCCAGTAGGTCACATAATAAATATTACTTAAGCTGAAGAAACTCCTTTCATTTGTGGTTGTCTCGTGTCTGATGGAATGGTCTGAAGAACTTTGAAGCATGAACATTATTTTCTAATGTTTCAACTAGTGAGATACTATATGTTGA
The DNA here is from genome assembly GCA_017656035.1 of Myanophis thanlyinensis. Taxonomy (NCBI): domain Eukaryota; kingdom Metazoa; phylum Chordata; class Lepidosauria; order Squamata; family Homalopsidae; genus Myanophis; species Myanophis thanlyinensis. Next base: position 24,549 of record JAEANM010000652.1, read on the forward strand.
GAGTAATGTCAACTTTTATAATGCAGTACTAAGGTTTTTTTTTTTAATTAATGAGGACTATCTCTTTTCAACTGCTTAAAAAAATTCAGACACGCTTACCTTGAAAGCAAGTAAAACACCAGTTCTATTAATCTAAAAGAAAGCACTATGAATAGGAATAATTCATAAAGCATCACTGCCTGGCTATTCTTTAATAAAGCAGTGCAACAAGGGGAAATTATTTTTTGCTCCATGCTCTTATTTCAGAAGTAATCCAGGTATTTTTATATTATAATCCAGCCTAACCATGATGGGGAGAAATGGAGATACAGGGTGAAGCAGGAAAGATTCCATTCTCTCTCCCACATTGTAGTGCATTATGTACTGCATGGTACATAAGCATATGATCACTTTATTAGTTATTTGTGCTTGATTTAAACATGCGTTTCCTGTGGAATTTCTTTTAGCTAGAACATCTCTTGTATAAAATGTGAAAGTAACAACAACAATAGCAATGTAATAATAATTATAACATCTATTGTATATGTACGTTGAAGATGGCATTTAATTTAGTTGTACAAGGTGCAATGACAATAAAGTATATTCTAATTCTAATTCCAAGTCAATGGGGGGAGCCAGATTCCCTTAACCATCATGTTACTAAATAACTGCAGTGATTCACTTAACAACTATGGTAAAAAATCAGCATAACATCAGTCAAATTTAACAAATGTCTCACAGCAACAGAAATTTTGGGTTCAGTTGTGGTCATAACTCAAGGATTACTTGGAAGCTTATTAAAGAGATCCAATCTAGAAGTGAATTGAAATTTTCTGACAGCGAGAACAATTAATCAGTGGAATAGCTTGCTTCTTGGAGTTGTGGATACTCCATCACTGGAGCTTTTTAAAAATAAACTGGACAAGCACTTGACCAGGATAGTGTAAGGTCTCACTGGGATGATATAAGGCAGTGTTTCTCAACTTTGGCGACTTTAAGATGTTTGGACTTCAACTCCCAGAATTCCCCAGCCAGCTTTTCTGGCTGGGGAATTCTGGGAGTTGAAGTCCAAACATCTTAAAGTTGCCATGGTTGAGAAACAGTGGTATAAGGGTTCCTGCCTTGAGCAGGGGATTGGACTAGAAGACCTCTGAGATTCTTTCCAGCTCTATATGATTCTGTTTTCTGTCCGGGACATAATTGCTAAATTGGTATTCTTCAAGAAGGTGGGTGTCTGCAGCAAAGAGTCAATTTATGCAGCCTCTTATTATCTGTCAACCACTGTTCAAGCTAAAAGCCTTACACAGAGCTAAATCCGATCTCTGTGTCAGGGTTGGCTTGAAGACATCACATATCAAAAACTCCTTCTTCCTGTTATCACTCTCAGCTATTAGTCATCTATTATTACTGTCACTCAGTCAGGCAGCTGATGCAGATTCCCCCAATCTGGGAGAGGTGGCCCTCTGAAAGGCTGTGTGAATTCTGATCAATGGCTGAGCTTGTGGATTTGTTAGGCATCACTAAGTGAGCAAAAATCATCACAAGTACATGTCAATGGATATTCTGTCATCCAGATCATGGTTGTGCCAAAGGTGCTTTTTCAAGAGGCAGCTGGACTTTCTGGGTTTTCTATGAAGATGTTTCTAAAGATGCTTCTTGGATGAGAAGTGAAACGTCTTACAAAGAAAAACAAGAAAGTCCAGTTGCCTCTTGAAAAAGCACCATTGGGACATCACAAGTACAGTCGTGCCAAGACTGAAAAACCATCAGCTGATGGTGCTGAGAAGACAGATTTCCCTGTATCGAAAATGCATTCTCCAGCTAAAAACCAGGAGAATAATTAGGACTGTCAAAGAGGGCAGAAAATGGATGGCCAATTCATCTTCTAGCTCAAGTATGGAGTAAAGCACTTTGGGCTATGAGGAAGAAATTTATAATCCAGGGGTGGGCAATTATGATTCCTTCATGACTCGTGCACTTCAACTCCCAGAATTCCTGAGGCAGCATGGCTGGCTCAGGAATTCTGAGAGTTGAAGTCCACGAGTCATGAAGAAGCCATAATTGCCCACCCCAGTTATAATCTCTTCCATAGAATAGGAAGCGACTTTTGCAATTCCAACTATTATACTGGAAAAATTACTAGTATGGGTAGTCCCCAATTTACAACAGTTCATTTTATGAACAAGAGCACTGAAAAAGTGACTTATGACCATTTTTCCTGACTGTTGCAGCATTCCACATGATCAAAATTCAGGAAGCGTGGTGTTTTGGGCTCAAAATTTTGGACTCTGTTGTGGTCATAGGTACAGAACTATGACCTTCCTCTTGTTTAAAATGAAAACAATATTCTTTAGACCACTTGTTTCTCAACCTTGGCAATTTTAAGAGGCATGGATTTGTGCTCTCAGATGTTTCCAGCCAGCATGCCCACACATTTTAAAGCTGGCAAAGATGAGAAATACTGCTTTAGACCAAAGTGTTGCATGCAGTAGATGTCTGCCAATTAAGTAGTAGACACCTGGTATTCTGTATTGGCAATGTCATTTGTGCAGCTTTTAATATGAAAAGGAAATTTTTCATTTCAAGGACTTTAAGTATTAATGTATAATTAATTAATTAATGTATAACATTCAATGAAGTAGTAGTACCTTTTCCTATACATCCCTCAAAAAATTGCATGTGCACACTATTTTCTTTAACTGTTCCTTTAAAGCTGTATCGACATTGCTGCTTCATGAACAAATTCTGACAGGGATCACCCTCTTTGTTTTCAAAAAGCAATTTAAAGAATTTGGAATTGCAAGCCAAGTGTTAATTCTAAATTCTGTTATAGAAGTATCACATTGCTTCACTATTTTAATTATATCCATAAGCTATCTGAATATATCCAACACTTGGCTGCAAAATATGCAATGATCTTGCAGGTGGATTATGCAGGGAGCCAAAATTACGCTATCACTTTCAACATGCATGCAGTAGAGGTTAGTTGTCAAGCAATGGAAGCAATAGCTCAGATGGAATATTAACCAATTAGACTAAAAGAAATTAAGAATCCAAGAATGAAAAGTTACATCTTCATTTAAAAAGTGTTCAGATCAGCTTTCATAGAACTGTTTTTTTAAATGGTACATGAATGGATGTTCCATGATAACTGCTAGCTTATTTGTAATTTGACATAAACCTTATTTATCTCAAGCAACCTATACACTAACCTCTTTGGAAGGCACCAGGTTAAAACTTCCAAAGCCCATAATTCCAGACTGTGGGGATTAGAAGTCATGGCAGCCAATATAATTAGAGTTTTTTCCTCAAACCAAACTTTAAACACAATCATTTTATAAGAGTATGACAGCTAACAGGAAAGAGTTTTTATTATAGATGCTGTTCTTGAGGTCCAAGTAAGAATGGGACAAACTTATGATGAAGCAAGCTTGCTCCATTATTATCCCACCAAAACAGCACCATCTCTCAGGTCTAATCAATTCACGTGAAGGCAATGATTCATACATCGAAGACAAATATTAGATAACTATCTTATGTATTTAAGTTTTGTTCTTATGGATTCATTTTTTCTGGTCTTGTATACAGCCCAGAGTTCATCAGAGTGGGACAATTATAATATATGTAAATAAGTATGGCTTGAGTTTGAACTGGTGAGTTATGAGAAGCTGATGGCTATGTCTGTAAATCTTGGTTTATTACTTAGCAAGTTTGATAAACCAAATCAACTCAAAATTATTCAATAAACCATAGTTAAACCATGTATAATTTCCAGCAGAGGAGATGGAAAAGCTATTCTCTTTATGCATTAGCACCACAGACTTGCAAATGCACATGTTTGTTTGAATGTTCCCTGCAGAGTCAGAAGGAATATCCTGAGGTTTTGAAAGTGCTGTTTATTGGGACATCCGATACAGGAGAAGCCAGGGAATCTATAGGGCAGCTCAGTATAGCCCCAAAAGCACAACTTTGGCAATAATTACTGATATTCAATGAGAATCAAGTGTTGGCCTTCACAGTGTACCTAACATATATTGTCTTGGCATTTTGAACTTTCAACAAAAAGGAACCTGATAAGGAAGAACAACAGAAAACCAAATACATTGTTTTATTCATTTCAAATGGTGATTTTTTGTCTCACAAAGCCAGGCTTTCCTTTTAAAACAAGAAAGGCTTTCCTTTTTCCTCATTATTCACTTATTTCATCTTTACTGCACAGTCACATGCCGAAAAAAAAATCAGATATCCTTCTTCATCCAGAATATGGGTTGTCCTTTCAGATCCCGATAGGGTGTTTCTAAAAGTGTCTGTTCTTCAAAGGTATTCTCCAAAACTCTGGAAGACGTAGGTTTGCCGGAGCTTAGCTGGGCTAGTAAAAAGGCTCTTGGTGGAGGCACTGGAAGTGGAAGAGGAGGGGGAGGAGGAGGAGAGGGTGGAAGAGCTGGGGCAGCAGAGGCAAATGGGGAGGCTGATGGTGAAGAGTGAACCAGAGTATTAGTGGACTGGACAGAGGATGGGTGGGGGCCTGGCAATGGAGGACAGGAAGAAATGGTAGTTGTCCCTGCATGATAAGAACAAGGAGAAGGCAATGAAGGGGGCGCTACTGAGCAAAAAGGAGAAGAAGAAAGAGGTGCAGCAGCACACTGTGAAGGAGGGAGGTTTGCTCCAAATCTGCTTTGGTAAGATGCGTTTGTATTATGCTTCCCAGATTGTGCAGGAAGCTCCGTCTTACATTGAGGGGTAGAGAAGTTCTCCAAAAATCCCATAGGTACCAGAGAACTGATGAATCCAGCCCACTGGACAGGTCCGGATAAGCTATAGCCCAGGTGGGCATAAAAATGCTGTTTGTCATGTGTGGTGAGATACAGATGCTGGTAGCCGTGGGCTTTGGCAAAATTCTCCACAGCTTCCATCAGCTTCCTGCCGTAGCCCTTTCCACGGAGGGCCTTGGCAACTACCACGGTTTCCACAAATAAACTGTTAGATTGGCCAATCACACGGGATAACCTGGCATGTCCCAGAAGTTGGCACTGGGTGTTGGACGTCTTCCCCTCTGCAGTTTCCTCCGTTAGCCTCAAAGTTCTGATCAGTACCAGGCACATGGGAAAGTTGTCACTAGATTTTTGCAGGGAGTGGATACGGGAGGTCCGGCTCCGTTTCCACTCTTCGTTGATGAGGTCCGCACAGGCCTCCAGGAGATCGGGCCTCTTGTGAAGGGGGACTGCTGTGAGCATCTCTGAAACTGAACCCATTCTTCTCACCGTGACGAAACTTCACAAGCAAGAGAGAGAGAGTTTGGTGCACTCCTGAAAGCACAAACACAATGAAATTGTGCTTGCAATGCATACTTACTTCCCAGAGAGTATACCATCTCACTGACATTACAGGGAAACTTCAGCAGTTCCTAGCTTTGTTTTGCTTAGGTTAAGCCCAAATTAGTATCCTCTAAAATATGCCCAAACAGCAACAAAAGGACCTAATACAAAAATCTATTTAATAGCCACATATTGTACATCGAAATAAACATTATTTTCACCATCACCGTTCTATTATCCCAGCAATTTCCTCAACCTGCTCCAGTAGTTTCAAGAGGGACTGGAGTACAACTTCCATTCATGGGTCTGATAGCTGAAAATTATAGGCATTCAAGTAGAAAACAGACAAATTCTGACAAGCTGCTACTTTGAAACTCTCCTTTTCTTTACTGTCCAAATAAAAATTACCATGTGTTAACCAACAAGCAGAATGTCTGTATGGAATATCACCCTGAATAAACTACACAAATGCTATAGATTACATATAGTTGCCAGAGATGAGATTAAGATTAATACTCTCCCTGTTGGAAATAATCTATAAATTCTATTGTTTTTAAACCTTTAACAAAATGAGGAACTGATTATAGGTTTTCTCTTTATCCCACAAGCATAGAAGACTATTATTTTTCAAAAATATATTACACTCTCTGTAAAACCTTTGCTGAAATACCTGGATAACTTGCTTATAGGCCACAAAAGACAATCTAGATGTAAAAAAGCAATCTACTCTAAAGCAACATCCAAGTCCAATTTGCTCTTTTATCTTCTTTCACCAGCCAAGGTCTCTAGTTATGTAGGAAGCAGCCTTACATTAAGATGCTGTAATATGACATCACTGATGGGTAATGTCATAATGACTTCACATCTCTGTTCCTCACCAGGAGATACCAGCTAAATATGGCTGTTATTATGCCTCTCATTTCTGCCCACCATAACTGTAAGGGCCAAGTCCAGAGATGAGACAATGAAATCCAATACAGTTAAATCCTTTATTTGCTTGCACCTAATGGACAGAAATTTACCAGACTAAAACTTCCGAATAACTTTCTCTCCTACTAGGTATATCCTGAGAGATTCTAGGGTGACTTTAATCCAATTTAGGACTAAGCAGTCTCTTGATTTAGGCTTCTTTGGGAAGGCTCAAAATTAACAAAATACTCCCCCTCTGATGCTGTGAGTGTGCAATCCATCACAATAGCCCAGATCAAGTCTAGGTAACCAGGGTAGGCAGAGTTGCTTGTAGCTCTCATGTCACAATAGTGTGGAATTAGTGGCAATCTCCTACCATTGCTTGGCAAGAACATGTAGTATTAGTATACTAGAACAATCTTATGTGATCATTTGAGCTCTGGAAGGAACAGCTCAAAAAAATTGTGGGACTGTTTGAATGTTTCTCCAGAGCACAACGCAATACTTCCTCCAATGTCTCCCAGAAGCCATGGATGTGGCAAATTACAAGAAGGTAGTATGTTGAAACATTCCCATAACCAGATGTTTCCAGTTAGACCACAGAGTGAGTTGCACATATGTGAATCAAACATGAATATGGAGCAGGACACAATTTTACTGAAGGGAGGCATTTTGGCTTGAGGATTTGAAAAGAGAGCATCACACTATACACTTGGTCCACTTGGTGAGGTATGGGAGATTTCTCCCCATTATATATCAGTAACAAAGAAAAAGTGATCTTATTTAAAAGAAGTCAATCCCTCTAACTCGTTTATTTTATTTACAACATTTATATAGCTGTCCATCTCTCAAGCAACCCTGGGAAGCTCCTAATTAAAAATCAAAAGTCAAATAAAATTGTTTTCAAAACTTTTAACATTCAATCAATAAAAAACAATATTAAAATAGCAATGCTGTTAATAACACCACTCGGTGTTCATGTGCCTTCATCTAATCTCCCAATTTTGGGTAGAAATGCTAAGTCTTTAAAGCCTTACAGAAGGCTAAAAGGGTATAGGCTGCCAAATTTCAGGGGGAAGAATGTTATTCCACAGGGCAGGGGCTGCCATGGAAAAGGAATGTTTCCTAGCTCTCATCAGATGACAATTTTAGGGGACGAGACTAGGCATATGTCCATTCTATCTGACCTGGTAGGACAGGTAGATGTCCTGCATCTTTGTCCCTGAGCTGTAAATGTTTAAAGGTGATGACCTTGAATTGCACCAGAAAGGAGCACCTTGAATTGCACCAGAAAGGAACAGGAAGCCAGTGCAGCACGTGCAACAGAGGTGTTTCATAGGTCTACATAGGGGTCTCATTACTGTATGCGGTGCTGCATAGATCAGGTGAAGTTTCTGGCTAGTATTCAAGGGCATCAGCATGTGGAGCGCACTGCAGTAATCCAAAAGGGAGGTGACCAAGGTGTAAATGACCATAAGGAAGGCTTGCCAGTCCAAGAAAAGACACAACTGGTACACCAGACAAATCTACGCAAAGTCCCCCCCCACCCACCCCAATCCTTACTACAACTGCTACCTGCTCCTTCAGAAGGCGCTGTGAGTCCGGGAGGATCCCAGAATTGTGTTCCAGGTCAATCCAGAAAAGTATCACTCTATCCAGAATCAAAGATGAAGAACCATCTGATCCTCCACCTCTAGACCCTTATAGCCTCCAGACACTCAGTCAGCACTGCTACTGCATCTGAGATACCATCTAATCCACATGAGATGCTCTGGGGGATTGGCTCTCCATTTTGCCTAGTAAGGAATGGCCAGAAGGGATATCTACCATTCACATACTTGTAGGTAGGATACTACTTTTCTTCTCTTTCCTAGATGCCCATGTGCTAAGCAGACATTAATACCAATCAAGCAGAACCCCAATTAAGGAACTATCAAGGAGAAACCCCCACCACCACTGACAGGCAAACTACTGAGTATAAACAGGAAGTAAATTCTACCTTCAGTAGCACTAGTGATGTAACCTAGTTGAATAATGAAATGTCTGGAAGCAAACTATCAAGATCAGAAAATATCAAGAACTCCAAAGCCTTATAATCTATCCTTAAAAATGGTAAAATCTTAAGGCTCAGCCAACAATGTGCTATTTGAGTCTCCAACAGAAACAAAGGTTGATATAAAATACTGAATTGTTGATGTTTATATTTGATATGCATGATTCATGTTCTTTCACTAATACAATGTGATTTGTAAGCCACTTTGGCCATAGAATTTTGTGAGACAATTGCCTACTGTAATTTCTGTAAAACGAATACTGTAAATTTCTAGGTTCTATCATATCACAAGGCCTAAAATGGACACCTAATATCAAAAATGTCATCAAAAAGCACAACAAAGAACATTCTTTCTGCGCCAACTCAGAAAGCTTAAACTACCCAAGGAGTTGCTGATACGGTTCTACAGAGGAATTATTGAATCTGTCATTTGCACCTCTATAACTGTCTGGTTTGGTTCTGCAACCCAGCAAGACCGACACAGACTACAGAGGATAATCAGAAAACTGCAGAAAAAACAATTACTACCAACCTGCCTTCCATCGAGGACCTGTATACTGTATGAGTCAAAAAGAGGGCTGGGAAAATATTTAAGGATCAGTCACACCCTGGACATAAATTGTTTCAACTCCTACCCTCAAAACAACGCCATAGGGCCCTACACACAAGAACAATTAAGACACAAGAACAGTTTTTCCCCAAATGCCATCACTCTGCTAAACAAATAATTCCCTCAACACTGTCTAACTATTTATTAAGTCTGCATTACTATTA
>JAEANM010000653.1:0-21892 GCA_017656035.1 Myanophis thanlyinensis
ACGGGAAAAGACCCGAAAAGACCTAGACCTGCATACCTACACCCGTGAAAATCTACGAAAACAAATATATATATAAACTAATCTACTATAAACCACCTATAGAAAAAATACACATCCTATTAAGACAATCATTCATAAGAATGGATGTAAGGATGGATGTAAGAATTTAACCTCAAGTATATTCTGAAGTTTAAAATGATAAATAAATAAAAATTGTAGCATAAATTTTAAATAGGCATAAAAGAGTTTTTAAAATGTGAAAACTTGGACTTTTGGACTCTAAACTGATTGATCCATGCAAAAGTGACCCCACCCACCTTTTGTCATTTTGCCACTCTAGCTACTGAATCCAAAAATAGAGGATACCAGCCATCAAATATTTGCCCAGCTCTGCTATAGGTACTACGAATATACATTTAAATGGCAATACATATAATTTTATAAATATATCTAGTTAATTACTACATTAACTGTTGAATAACCCCTTACCTGACATGCTTCTTTGGTTCACTTAATATTCTTTTTGCTGTAAAATTAAAATTGACATCACATTCATTTATATTTGGATTTTTAAAATATATTTATTCTTTGTTTGAACGAATCACTGTAACTGAAAATGTTTCATATAAGCATTCAGATTTAAGATTTTCTAACATTACAAAATAGAATTTCCCCCAAAAAAGTTTAAACTATGGAATTAATATATCAAATAATGCTTAACTTAGGATAATACACTGTTACTATTCATAGTAAAATCACTATGACATACAAACTGACAAGAAACAAATGGCTGAAAAAATTAATCTTTTGTAACTATTTAAAATTAGTAACGTACCTTGGCCACTGAGAAGTTCAGACTCTTCATACTGTAAGGAGAGACAATCTAAATTTCATTTAATTATACAAAACCAAAAGTCTTCAGAAGTTCAAAAGCTATGATATTGTTTAAATGTGAATGTTTGCCTTTGAGTCAATAATCTTCTGGTTATATTTCTGGGCTGCAAAAATCTCAAAGAGCTAAAACTTGCTAATAAAACATTATTGATGTTTGGCTTTTCATATCACACTAAGACATCATGTGCTCTTTAAATAGCACTTAGGGTTGTCAAAAATCTGGAGGACTTTTAGAAGAAACCAATTGTGTTGTTTCTGTTGCCACCCAATAAGTATTCAAATTTGTGCATCCCAAATCTGGCAATCCTAGCCTTTGTGGTTTGTAAGTAATGTAAATAATTGTATGTTGAATAAGGTCTGTCAGTTGCCATTGTAGAATAAATAATTGTTAAGATAGTTCAACTTAGCATGTAAATTGGATGGAGTCTCCTTCAATTTCAAGAACAACTAAAGCTAGTCCTATCAAATATTATTATTTTCAAAGAAATTCAAACTGTATTATCAATTAGTACAACGTGCAACCCCAATCTATTCTTCTTTGTGCAAAAAGTAAGTGATATTAAGAACTGTTTCTAAAACAAAATCAACTCACCCAGAAATTGGTAACATTCAAGTAATTTGATATTTCACCAGAAAGTCTCTCAATTTCACTTTGAAAACAAAGCAGAATATAAATTCACATACATACATTTAAATTGAAAGCTACTGCCATGTCAGTAATCTAAAAAGCATAGTAACCTTAAATGGCATCCAGTCTGTCTCTGTAGGCTTACATTGCCTATCATTTTTTATTAAAATACTTATACTTTTTATTCCATTCTTAGTAAGAAAAAAAAGAGAACCTTCTAGGTTAGTAATGGAATTTAATTGATAAAAATAGAGTTCTAATTTTAAAATATATATTTTAAATCATTAAAAGATCTAGGTATATTTTAGCTGAGCATTAACTAAATTATTAATTCATTAGCAAGGCAAACAAAAACAATGGAGAACAGTGCAACTACACAAATTTCATGATATGGGTTACAGATATACCTAGTTTTCAACTTACAACATAATTGAGCCCAAAATTCCAATTGCTAAGCAACACTGTTGTTAATTGAGTTTTAGCCATTTTACAATCTTTCTTGCCACAGTTAAGTGACTCACTGCAGTTGTTAAGTTAGTAACACTGAAGTGAATCTGGCTACCTTATTGATTTTGCTTATCAATGGATTGTAAAAGGTGATGACATGACACCAGATAACTGCAATCATTATAAATACATGTCAGTTACCAAGAATCCAAATTATGATCATGTAACCATGGAGATTCAGCAGTGGTCATAAGTGTAAAAACAGTCATAAATCACTTTTTCACTGCTGTTGTAACTGCATGGTCACTGCACAAATGGATATAAGTTGAGGTCTCCCTGTATTGCAAAAATGTCACAAAAAGAATTGTATTGTACATGTTACTTAATCACAAATATAGTTGAGGAATGAAAGTGGCAGTGGCAAGACAAGGATATGTAATATTAGGATTATTTTTAATACTTAATTTGTGAATTAAACTAGAATGCCATTTAATATTTGTACTACAGTATTATTGAAAATGGAAATATTAACCCAAATATCCAAATTAACCTTCTGAGCCACTTTTTCTGTCCATTATTCAGCTGTGATCTGTACCCTCTCTTATCTGATCTTTCTATAGGCATCATCTCTTTGCCCCATTTCTCAAGGCCTTCGTCACTTATAATTACACATACTCACTAGCCATTCAACTGCACTTGGGTGTCTATTCTGTCCATTCTGATTATCAAGGTTAGGTAAACAGGTAAACTACTAAACAGTTGAATGGCGGTGGTGCTGCTGCCAGTTTTCCAAGCAAGCTGTTTGCATGTGCTATGCCCACTGGTTCTAAAACTATTACAGGCTACCAAGTGCACCTTCCTGCTCATTCACCCATGAGGTCACCCATGGAAGCTTTCCTGTCACTATCTCCTGCTGCCACTGTGAATCTCCACAGCATCGATTTACAGGTCAGGGATCTAAAGAGATTCCAAATCTTTTTTAGCCCATCACAACGTATATATATTCCACATTAAACATATATCATCACCAAACTCCTGTGTCCAATCACTAGCTTTCATGTAGACTTGAAGCCATTAAAATAAATATGTAAAAAAATACTTTGTTATGTGGGAAACCTTTCAACAAACATATTAAAAATGCCTTTCAAAAAAAATATTAAAATATTTAATATATGTTAAAGTCTTTAACATATAATAACTTACTTCTCATATTCTTCTTTCTTCAGGGCCCAGTCTGAGAAAAAAAACCTTGTTTTTTGAAAAAGTAACTTTCCTCCCAGATGTGAGTAAAGTTTTATTTTCTTACAGCACATTTTCTTATTTCAGAATAATTATTATAAATGCAGTCTATTATTGTAGTGGTCACTTAGTCAAACCAAATCTGTGTAAGAACTGTTGGACTGGGCCAAGGCCATCTAATTTAGCACTGGATTAAATATCCATTCAGAAGCCTAACAGCTCAGAGATGAAAAACATTCTCTCATTGATATTTTACGGCAACCGGTATTTGAAGGCATGTTAGCTTCAGTACAGATAACACTGAGTAAGTAACAGTTGCTCTTAATAGAGTTGTTCTCTCTGGCTACTCAATTCCCTTTTAAAGCTATACAAATAAATGGCCTTTACTACATATTCTGGGTTCTTGATTATATTGGTTAATTATACAAGAATCTCTAAATTCATAATTTTAAATCCCGTGGACCACTAATATCTGCCTAATGACCAGCTGGGTGGACGTGGCTAGGTGGTCATGTGACTTGATGAGCATGGCCAACTCAATGTCACTCACATCAATGGGCACTTCGCAGTTTTGGAATTCAAAATTTTACTACTGGTTCTGTGGATATGGATGGCTTAGTGGGTGTTGCTGGGTGTGTGTGTGTGTCATGTGATTGGATGGGCAGTTTCTGTAAGCAGGGCAATAAAGATTAGGCTAGAAACAACACCAGAATGTTTTTTTCCTGCCTTCCTTACAGGATTAACCCTGTAAAGTGGAAAAAAAACAAAAGGAGATTTCTTCCAACAAACTGTTCTCCAAACTGCTTAGAAAATTTACTACCGGTTCTAATGAACCTGCTAAAACCTGCTGAATTTCACTTCTGGCGCTTCGCCAGCTTCTACTCCTGTCCCAGCCACTCCCCACCTCCCCACCCGGGCTCCTTAGGGTCCCAACATGAAGCAGTTGTTGGAACTAAGCAGCCACCACAAAGTGTTGACAAAACAGCTGGCTCAGTTCAAATTGGATCTGACTGAGAAGGCTCAGCAGAAGTACCTCACTGAGGACTGTGAGCATAGGCTTTTCAAGCAGAGGGAAGACCTGCAGGAGTGTAAGGCCGTTTGGGATCTGGCACGCTCTTCTCTTCCTGGGCAGCAGCCGTTTCACGTGCTGCTCGCTGAGGTGCCTGGACTCCCGTGATGGAGGGAGGGGTTGGAGCTACTAAATAGGCGGCCAAACTAAGTGCCTGAGGACCCCTGATTTAGTGCAATATAAAAAATGCAATTTTTTTTTTGCAGACCACCAAAATTTTCTCATGGATCACTGGTTGGTGACTGCTGGTATAAAGTACTTCCTTTTATTTGTTTCACATTTTCTAATCAGCTTTATTAGATGAATTCTGGTTCTAGTATTTTGAGCCAAGGGATGGAAATGTCCACAGGTCATTTAAGATTTTATACATTTCAATAACGTCTCCCCTTAAGAGGCCTTTTCACAAATTAATGGAAATTATTTGAATATATTTACTTAGCTTTAGAAAAAAACAACAGAAAGTTCTCCATGGTAAAGCATGGTAAATCTAAACATATTTTTTGTATGTTAAGGTTATATTTGGACTGTCAGAATGCATAGGCTAAAAATGAATTTCACTCATGAACTAGGAGATGAGTATAATATCATTTGGATGTAGCAGAAAAAAATGATAAGGCATGCTCATATCATAGTTAGGTGCGAGTAGAGAAATTCTCCAAGTTTGTAGCTGGATAGAAAATGATTTGAGGGCATCATATGATTTTTTGACCTAACCAGAATATATGATTTTTTAATTAATAACAGGGACAAATAGTCTTAGCCCTTCTGGATCTGCATTTCACCACCATACTTCTCCAAAATCATAACCTCCTCATAGATTTTGTTTGTTAATACATACCTTTTGTCTTATAACGCAGCCTTGAGTTCTAATTTTAAAAAGAATATCAATCACATTATGTTTTATGAGAAACTACATTCTGAATACATTGATAAAATTACTATTACTATGAGAATGTATAATTACATTTCAAAGTCTGCAACAGAGAGAAGCTAAATGTTTTATTAGGCTATGCAGATTCAAATGGAAAAAAGGTGATTTGTGAGGCATATTATCATCACATAGCACTTGACAACTCCTCCTTAAATTAAATATATCCTTGCTTTGGAATACAATATTATGTCACATGAGATCGGATAAAGTAGATTTTTTAAAAATGGTGGACAATTTCTTGTTCACCAAATGTACTTTAAATCAGATTTCCCCCTTTTAATCTGTATGTCTTTACAGCCATAGCATTTATTTCCAAATAGATATCCTCAGTTTAAGTCTTTTTTTTAATAATCCATCTGGCTGGAATTGGCTAATAGGGAATTCAACCAAGAGCTTATTCATTCCAAGTTTTAGATGTGTAACATTTATCATACATCATCATACTCTTCTGTCATGTGGTAATATATATTAAGATTTTATGTCCATGAGTAGCATAAGTATCATCTCAGATTTTGGATTAAAATGTGTATTTCTGTTAACCTATTCTTTCTACAAGGATTTTCTGTGTTCAATCATTCAGTCCCTGATCATCTCACAATTGAACTATTGTAACGCATTCTAAGGGTCTATCCTTGAATAGCGTTCAGAAACTACTGCTGGTGCAGAGTGTGGCAATTTTGAGGGGCCCTAGAAACGCCCCAGTAACACTATTGTTCTTTGGGCTGCATTGGTTACCAGTCTGCTTCTGGGTGCAATTCAAGGTGTTGGTGATCATTTTTAAAGCCCTTCATGGCATGGGTCCAGGTTACTTGAGGGACCATCTCACCCACTGGGATTGGCACATCCTATCTGTGCTGGCAGAACAGGCATGCTGTAGGTCCCATCAGCCTAAATATTCTGCCTGGAAGGTCCAGAAAGAGGGCCTTCTCTGCTGTTGCTTCTGCCCTCTGGAACATCTTGCTCCCCACTCCGAGCTTGGCCCCAATCTTCCAATATTTTCGTAAGGGCCTAAAGATTTGGCTCTGCCAGTTGATTTGGCACCCTATTGGTGAGAACAGCACTGTAGTGGTGGTTGATTTACAACTGATCCCACCTCCTCCCTTTGTCCCTGCCATCCCCATGTGTGTTTAGGTTTTAATGTTGATTTTAATTGATAGTTTAACTGTACATGTATAGACATATTTTTATGACACCCAGAGTTACCCTATGATAAGATGGGTGGCCAATAAATTTTATAAATAAATAAATATTTTAATGCTAAAACTTAAAGTTATATTTAGGGTTTTCTTAGACTGAATTCTTTAATTTTGTTTTGTAAGCATGCATTTTTTTTCTTTTCTGAGATAAATGTATTTATCTAATACTAATATTCATGGTTTTTATGATAAATTAAGTAGATCTACCTTGCATTGTTAGGGTGAGTGGATGTTACACTATTGCTTTGCAATTCAAAAACAATACTTGAGAGTCTGTAACACTTAATGCTTTGTTTAGTTCTAGGAAAGCATTTCTTAGTACTTTCCTTCCTTTTTAATTGCAATCCTGGAGAAGACTGCTAGGATAGCTGAGGTATTAGAATATGAAACTGAGGCCAAGTGAATAACCAATAGGGATGGGCAAGTAGCACATCTGAATTATTTTGTAACACTTCTTGGTGTATACTCCATTTTAAAGTGGGGAAAATGAAAGCTGTATATTCAATGCATTAAAAAAACAAATAAAAATCCCAATATCTATGACAGTCCAAAGTCTGGAGTGCCCATTTTCATTTTACAATATCATCCTACTTACTATCATCCATGTTCCCTCTTCAAAATTATATGTAATATATGGTCTCTGAAGATTTTTCAGTCTATTAAGGCTATTAAGCTTTAATAATTCTTATTAAGTTCAGGCAAGGTTCCTTATATGCATGCAGCATATCACAATTATATTTACAGAAATTCTAAAAATGATCCACTAGAAAGACCAGGCATTTCTCCCTTTCCATTTTTTCCATAAACTCATAGAATTCTAGTTGTTTTATTTCTAAGCTTTCTCTGCTACTCTATTCCATCTTTAAAGTTTGGGCATAAAATTAGTAGATTTCCCATATAAACCTTCTTAAACTCTGATGGTGAAAGTGGAATTAATGCAAATAATTAAAATGAACATTAGATTATAAGAATATGCATCAGAGTTAATCTCAAACTGAATGTATGATCATCAGATCAAATTATTCTATCAGATAAGATGAATTTCTCATTGAAACAATAGCCATTGTATCCAATCTTGAAAAACAGAATGAGACTGTAAGTCAGTCATACACTTAAATAAATTGTCAAATGGATACCGCATTTTTTAGTTTCCTATTTTCTGTTCTGAGAGCATCAATCTCCTGAACCTAAACAAAAACACACACAAAAGTCTAATTATTTTTGCTATATAAGTAACATATTGTAAAGCAAAGCTTAAGATTGCAAAAAACTATGATAGAATATTTTAGACATCTCCTTGTGGATAGGATAGATGCAATAATATGGTAGTTTGCAAATAAATCTTTAAATTAGAGATTTCAGCTTGCATGGAATAGTTATGCCTGGATTAAAAGCAGACTTTGTAGCACATTGAAAAATGTGTCAAACTGACTACTATTATCCTTAATAGAAAATGCTGTATATGGCACAGATATAACTAAAATGGTAACTTAGTCTACAGCTTCTCTATTTTATCACAAAATCATTATGTAAATGTCTCAATTGATCAAAGTCAAGATGGGTATTGGAGTTCGGTATCTAAAGACCATTTTGGTGACAACCATGGCATACACAATAGTGATAATTAAAAAGAATAAATGATAACTGTGAATTAACAAATGGAGCGAACAAAGAAAAATAAGTAATGTGTGGGGACAAACAAGGGTGTAATGCATAAAACTGCAAATAAATATGAAGAAAGAATATATTTGTCAAAAGCAAAAAAAGCCAAGAAGGTCATTTCTGGAAGGTGCTGATGAGATCCTCAATGAGAAGGGAGGAACTGAACAAAAGGCCACGTATAAAGCACTGGATAAATGTGGTAGAAGCTAGGATGAGTTGCAAAGTTATAAACAGCAATATGAAAATTATGTTGGTATAAATTAGTTTTAATTAGTTACCTTTTTCTTATGTTATGGCTTCTCTGGTTTACAATTTCTTAGTATTTTTCAGTATTCTGCATAATCTTGATTACTCCAAATGAGAATTGTACATTATGTCTATTTGCATGTTATCATCATCACTGTATAGTCCTAATTTATACATGCATTATTTCTGGGATTTCTTCCTTCTTTGAAATCTATTGCTAAAGTTGACTAACTACTGTATGATATGTAAATATATATGAAGAAAAGTCTTTTGAATTTGAGTATGGTACTTTATTGCAGGCTGGTGAACCTTATCTTCTATTGTTTTTTCCCTTAACAGTATATTATTTAATTTATGATTGCTAGTATAGTTTAAATGAAGATTTACTCTGAATCAACCATGCATTTTACTTCACATTTTACCTCAACATCATCAAGAATTTTTCTTTCAAATGAAACTGCAGTAAGAACATATGTAGAACAATAAAATCAAATTCAGTATCTATGACCTATATATTGCTTTCTTCACCATAAAATTACACATATCATTTGCCATTGGTATACTTCCTATTAAGGAATATGAGTAAAAGTTATAGACAGAACAAGCTATGAAGAATGAAGTAAAATTTATTGAAAGAATGTTCCTCCCATGGTAAATGAAAAATGCCCAAAGATGTGAGGATTTCTTTTTAAAAAATGACATGCAGCTCACAGAGATCTAAAATTATTTCCCAAATTGAAATGTTTTAATATGGCAAATTTAAATGTATGACTAGAGAGTGATTATATTAACTATATTTAAATTTAAATGAAATATTTTTTGTATAGATCTAATACATTAGTTTTTTAGTAGAGTTCCTGATATATAGGACAAAATTATAAGTGGTTTTGGGGCCTGAAAATGTTGTATAACCTTATTTTACATAGTAATCTTCATTTGCTTAATACACTTCTATTTCCATGAACTTCACAATATAAAATTTGTTTTATGAATTACTTACAGACTGACTGCTATCCAGAAAGCTGCAGATTTCATGTACGAGCCTCTTTCTCTGATCTTTGTTTTTTCTTAAAATACAAAAATGCTAGTATTTAGACTAAACTTTAAGTTATAGACAATTCTCTTAAGTCTCATCAATCAAGAAAATAAATGGATGCTTACAAAATCTGCAGATAGGTTTCACTTTTCATCAGCAACTGCTCACCATTTTCTATGAAATAACATTTATAGATATTAAATCACAGCTCACACTTAGATTTGTGCCATCATTATTTGCTGACATAAATTGGAGCCCTAGTGAATTTATTAATGTATTTTTTTCATAATGCGTAATATAAAAGCCACTCAGACATAATAAAAAATTCAGTTTTTTTAAAACAAAAATTAAGAAATGGAATAAAATGGAATATGTGAGAATATTTGCAAAATTGTAATATTTTTTAAAATAAATTATTGCAACGTTAATGATTGCAGGAAAAATCTGTTAAGATCAAAGTAAAAAAATGATAAATTTGAAAAGGGAAGAACCACTATTTCTGCCTAGAATAAATATATCACATAGATTATTTAATTTGTTAATGTCATTTCTATTATTAAAAGCTTTGTTTTTCTCAAAAGATAAATAGTATGTATGGGGATTCATGCACAAATCCTACTGGATCAGCCATCATTTGTTGGTTTCAAAAATTGACATTTCAGCATTGTTTATAAGTAAAAATATCTTGCAAGCACTAAAGTCTGGTGCACAAAAGTATTTTCAAAGAGAATGTTAACTGTCAGTATTGTAAGTGTAGTTTACAGTCACAATCACAAGCCTAATGAACCTTCTAAATTCCAATGTGAAAGAGCTAATTTGGGAAGTTTTACCCGTTATTTGCAACTTGTGTTATTTGTTCTACCAGCCAGGTAATATTTAAATATGTTAGAACTTTTCCTCACCATGTTTCTCAAGTAATGGCATTTTTAAAGCAAAACCTGCAACAAGAATAAAATTAGAATGATTTATCCTTTATTTTTGTGACTTGTCTTCCATTGGTCAAACTTGATGGGGAGGTGAAGCTAAAGCATCCCAAAGGCTCCAAAGGTACATACCCCAATCTAAATAATCATTTCTTCTTCCCAGATACCAGGGGAGAACATTTCTACGTGACTCATATCCTAAAGTGTAGTAGTAGCCATAATTGTAAACTGACAACTTAACAAAGATAGAAGGAAGAAATAGAAAATTCCTTGTTACCATTTATATACACCTATTTGTTCATACAAATTAAGTGAATCACTGAAGCATTGGCAAACTCCATTACCGTTTTTTTGTATTGTTCCTGGTTGTTAAATAACAATGAGAACAATTTATCAATGGAACAGCTTGCTTCTAGAAGTTCTGGGTGCTCCATCACTGAAGATTTTTAAGAAACAACTAGACAGCCACTTGTTTGGAATAACAGTATAAAATCTCCTGCTTGAACAGAGGGCTAGCTTAGAAGACCTCAAGGTCCTTTCCAACTCTTATTATTCCTATTCTAAAATGTTTTAATGATTAGTCACCCACCTGCTGGGAATCAAGTGGTATATAAATGAAATAAATTATTATTAATAATATCTTCCTCCAATTTGCCTTTATTATTTTGAATGATGTCCTGGATACGGAGTGCATTTCCAAATGGAAATGGTAACAATTATAAAGCAAAATTTCATTCAAGCTGAGCTTGATTCCTGTAGCCTCTATGGACATCCACTCAGTTTTCGTAATACCGTAACACTTTTCTTAATTCCACTTCGTAATTAATAGACGATCTTAAACCTACTACGGTAGTGAGTCCTGACCCTGAATACACTACATGCTGCCACCTGCCGGGACCTCAAAGTACTAATAAGTCCTGTCCCCCCACCCCCCCACCCACCCCCCATATCCTACGCACCCGCCCTTCGTTATCGAGAGACAGTGAGAGAACGTGCCCTATCAGTAAGCGGGAATTGGCGAACGTTATTCGCGTGCGCTCTTTATTTTGATCCCAACCTCGCGGTCTTTCTGTGGCTGCTTCCAGGTTTTCTAAGCTTAAGGACAGCGCACTGACGAAGAACCCTGGGGAGAGCGAGCGGTCGACATCAACGGTCGGCGGCCCGTTTGGGGGGGTGGGGGGTGGGGGGGGCAGAGGAAGGGACTCTGGAACTCGAATACTCGAGCTATTCTCTCCCCATTGGCGGGCGGCAAACGAAGGTCCGCCTTCTTCCCTCCCTTCGACCCGGTCCAGGGCTGAGATCCCCTGATGGCGGACCGTTGGACATCTATGGGAGGTGCATGCTGTTTCCCCCGCTGCTGATACTTCAGAAATAAGTTCTGTTTTTAACTTAAGTAAACCAAGGAAGCGGATTTATAGTCAGAAGCTGGACTCGAATAAATGAATACCTTTGGCTGTTTTGGGGGCCGCAAATCGCTCTGAGTAGTTCTTTGTAGGTTTAATTTGAAGCAAACTCCGAATTTCTCCATAGAAGTTACTGGTAAACATGTACATTATTTTAAAAACGGGCTTAAGCTGTGCATTATATTTTTAGCATCAGCAACTTGTTTAACGTGTTTAATGGAGCCTCGTATATTTATAATACCTGTCTTTATTTCCAGTTGCTTCTTCAAGGAGGCTTATGGTTAGATTGCAGATCTTAAACTCAGTTAAGAGGAGGGCCATAGTGGAATTATACACAAAAATAACTAAGCATACAATCATACTTAAAAGCACTATTCTTTTTGGAGGGTTAAGATTATGCAAAATATTGGATGACCAAGAAAAGGAGAAAATAGAGTCAATACCAATACCATTCCTACCTATCGTCACCGCTGTCTGTCTTAGCTTTCACCACTTCCATAAGAACTACATTCCACTCTAATGTATTTTGGAAAAAAACACATCTATCCTGTTATTTATCTTTTCAGATACTGTTACAAGGTACAATGAATGTAATATTGATCCAAAATTAACTTCTGAAAATGGTAATATATTAAATAGCATCAGCAATCTGAAATTCCTAGCACCTTCCATTCAGAACATTTTTAAAATAGTTTTCTGAAAACTGGGTCTCTGAATGTTTATAGAAAGCAGATTAATCTTCCATTTGAAGTAAATAATCAACTTCTGATTAATAAATCAGAATAATATTGAAAAATCCAGTAAGGCAACATGCAATATTGATATGTAATCTGTAGTTCTTTTTAAATGTCTACTTTTAAAAAGAAAATAAGGCCAAAGGCTTTTTTGCACTGCATCTTCAGTTTTTATTCTGTTCTATGCTGTGTAACATACAGCACCTGAATATAGGTAATCCTTCACTTAATACCATTCGTTTAGTCACTATTTGAAGTAATAATGGCACTGAAAAAAGTGAAATGACTTTCACAGTTACTGTTACAGCAACCCCATAGTCCTGTGTTCAAAATTTGGATACTTGACATCTGGCATGTATTTAAGATGTATCCCAGGATCATGTGATCACCTTTTGTGATCTGATGAGCAAAATCAACAGGAAAGCCTGATTCACTTAATAACCATGTTACTAACTTAACACCTGCAGTGATTTACTAACAACTGTGTCAAGAAAGATTGTAAAATGGAATAAAACTCCCAAGCGTTTTGCTTAGCAACAAAATCATCATAAGTCAAGGGCTACATGTATACAAATTTTCTTGTACATATAACATGAATTATAGTATATGTCCACGAATCCATATTTGTCATGGATTGCTTTTGTGGAATTTCTAAACCAGAGTAAAAGAACTAGATAATGTCATATTTCAATCTCATTTAAGGAAGGCATAACTAAGGAAATTCCCATTGATTTTCTAGGTTTAAAACATAATATACAAAGCAATTAATAAAACATCTGCTGTTAAACCACTTTGGACTATGTTTTTAGCCTAGATTTCAAGCTGGTTAATAAAAGGATGATATTTATATAAGAGTACAAATCATGTAGTATTGTACTGCATAAAAATGAAAATATTTCTTATTACTTGAGAGTACTGTATAATTCTATTGTTTACTGAAAAAATATTACCTAGTTGTTTCTTTTTTCTGTGTGTTGTTTGAGATTGATGTATTAAAATAACTTTTCTGAGGTTATAGATAAAACATTCTCTCTTCATTACTGATACATTTTATCTCAAAACTAAGACAAACTGGATTTTGGCTGCACAAATCTAAAAGACGAATATATATGAAATGTACAAATATACATTTGATGCCATCCACAGGTCATTTAGATTTATAGAGCCCAACTGCTTAGATAAAATAATTTTTACATAGCAAGTAGGGGAAATCAGATCACAAAGAAAATGATTAACTGATGCTAGTCAGAATTTTTTAGTTCCTTTTCCATTCCACTTAGAAGGGTTGGCTGGGGATGATTCAAAATATCTGTTAAGAAATCTTATTAAATATGATGGAAAATTAAAAAATCTTATTTAACATGATGGACTATGGCAGTATAATGTGCATCTCTGGATTCTAATAATAAATTTAGAGCAGCACTAAATGATTCAAATTGGTTATAAAGTCGTAAAGCAGGAAGTCGCAGGAATCCAGATAGGGAGAAGTCAGAGTGAGGAGGAAATCCTGGAAAAAAAAGCATGCAGGATATGTGTGAATAGGGGAAGAATTGCTGTGGCATTGGTTATGTGCAGGTTCAGAGAATCCTAAGAAAGAATGGTACTGATGCATATGAATGCAGGGAGCAAAGGGAAGGAGGGCATGGTTACATGCATGCAAGTGCCTGGATGCTTTCAGTTCTGCAACTTGGAATTATGTTTTTCAATTACTTGAATTACACAGTTCATATAGACTCTGCTGCATCTGTGTTTGATGTTATACTTGATTTTTCTTTATGAATTTAAATAACCAAAATACAAAAGAAAGCAAACGGGATGCCAGAACAAGTGGTAAATTCAGAGAACAGAAATAAAATCCAACAAAGGCGATGATTTCCCAATAGAACTTAGCAAAGAATTTCAGAGTTGTTAGAAAAAACACGCAATATCACAACATCTGCTAACATACTGAAAATGGAAACTAAAAAAGGGAAAGTTTTCCTAGAGATCTTGAAACTCAGGAGGTTCTAACCTTAAATTGGTCTACTAAAACCAATGGACTGATAGCAACTGATTAAAAGAAAAAAGATGGAAGGGCTAATCTAATTGCATATAATGGAACATCCAGAATACCAGGGAGCAGTACTTTTTGATTTTTCTTTCTCAGAACCCATTCCTACTTATGGGGGATCCTAAAGGCGCTTTTGTTTACTTGAGTTATATTTATTATTTACTGAATTATTATGATTCTTTCACTACCCCTACACTTCTCAAAATTGATAAGATTTTAATATATTTCAATGCAGGCTGTGAAATGATTTGATTTTATGGACCCTTGAAAGGATGTTTATGGACCCCAGGTTTACACAGGCTGCACTTTAAAAAAAACACTGCCGTCAAAAATGTTCCTTAGAAGAACCTGTAGTACTAATAGATCAAGGTAGATCAATACTCTGTTACCAACTTGGAAGTTTAAAATAATGGACAGAATATCTATAGAAATGTGCCCATTAGCAGAAGAATCTTACAGTTCTAACCAATATCTGCCAGCAAATCTGGACAATGATACAGTTGTTAATAGATGAGAAGAAATCTCAAGATACCAACAATATAAAATAAAGGAGCTGTAAACCAGGAGTGTCAAACTTGATTTCATTGAGGGGTGCATCAGGGTTGTTTGACCTTGGGAGGCTGAGGTGGGCAAGTTTGATATCATTTGTGTCAGGAGTGCCTGTGGTGGCTCCCATGCTCCATTTTCGGTTGCGACAGCGTCCTGCAATCTCTGCCAGTGAAAACGGAACTCAGGAGGGCTGCATGTAGGCCTCACAAGCTCAATTTTCATTGGCAGAAACACTGCGGACCAGTCCTTAAATATTTGCTTATTTACTACATTTTCCCACTTTTTAAGACCATGAAGTAAACTATAAAACAAAATTGGAAATAATTATTCAACAGCCATGTTTTTTACATCTTTCACAAAATATTAGTAATATAAGATCAAGCACATTGTAGACTGTTAGAACTTAAGTGTTTTAGCAACATGGAAGTTCTGTGTCTAACAAATTAGTCTTATTATTTTTTATGGTTCTATATTACCTTATCAAAGGCTTGCTTATCTTACCATAAACAAGATCTAAATGATCTAAACAACTCTTACGCAAGTTTTCACTTGTAGCTATGTTCCAACTTAATTATGCTTGCCAGTAAGATTACAAAGCTCTGCACATTCCAACACTATGTGACAGTGGTGGCAAACCTACGTGGCAGAGGTGGCACTAAGAGCATGCGCCCTGTCACCCCAGCTTAACTATCATGTTTTTCTATGGTGTTTCTTGCCATTGTTGCAAGGAAACAAGTTTCTCTGCAAACGACGAAACAGAAGAAAAAGATCTTGCCTCTTGCACAGCTGCTGGTGTTGTGATTTCCTGCTGGCCAGCTGGTCTTTGGGTCTCAGCTGCCCGCATATATGCAAGAGACTTGCAGTTTGAGCACTCAGTCTCTAAAAGGTTCACCATCACTGCTATATGAGATCTGTCAGTGTTCAATTTGTATTATAACATAGTATTTTTTTTCATTTGTTTTATTTGTAGTGGGCAGATATTATATAACTTTAAAGCATTTGGGAATACAATATGTGCGTATTACTGGTATATAAGGCCTCCAACTGTTCTGTTCACCTGAAAGCATGCTTCCAAAAATGGTTTGAGTTTTTTTTTTTTAATCAGACGCAACACAATACTTGAGATGTTAAATATTTATTAATAATCAACATGGTTACAGAGATAAAATATATTGTCAGATCAGGATTTCTTTCATTGTATAATAAGAAAGCCTGGAAGACAACTGCAACTTTAAAAAAATAACATGATGCAGCAATGAATGAGATTATTTTTAATCGCAAGATAGTCCATCAGCAGCGTTAATATTCTCCCAATATAAAAGCAACATAGCATGAGATTAGTTTGAACAATTAATATTGGAATAAAATGGATCAAGCATGCATGAATATATGAGAATTAAAGAGATACGGGATAAATACTTCACACTAATGAGATTCTGAAACTTCTAAAAACTTAACAGAAATTGCTGTAAATATCAATGTAATTATAGTGAAAGAAGAACAATAGATTTATTGCTCTTTGAATGAAAACTTGAAAATATTTTTTTAAGGAAGAAACTAAATTGTAGTTTATTGAAAAATCCAGTTAATTTACTTTCTTTTTCTGTTTGATTTATAATGTCTTAAAATAGAATGTAGATTTTATCACATACTAAAGCCTAGCTGCCCTTTTAAAACTTACAGATGGCAAAAATTTCCAAGCACAAGAATGCCATTATTATATTACCCAAATTCAAACACCTCACTTCATTTGCTTACATTGTATAACTTAATTTTCTACAATATTAAATATTTAAGTATTTAAGTTAAAATGTAAGGGATTTGTCCAATGTATTAAAATTCCATCAATTCCAAATATGAAAGATTTTATTTTGTATGCAGAACACAGATTGTTCAAAATACCCTTTGTAGTGAAGTAAGTGCAGTTTGAGAGTTCCTATCCTAATTGGGTTTTTAAATTGTTTTAAATTGTTTTATATGTTTTTACCTGGCTGTGCACCGCCCCAAGTCCTTCGGGAGAGGGGGCGGTATAAAAATCCTTCAAAATAAAATAAATAAATAAATTCAAACTTACACTGTTGATGTAGTGAAATCAATAGAATTGAATTATAATCTAAATTTCAGATTAGGAGTAGGACTTGTCCAACTATGAATAAAATCAAGGTACAGCCCAATGAGTTTGATGTATGTTAGAATTATTCCATCCAAATAATCCCATTTTAAAAGAAATGCAATAATTCACTGCAGTCCAAAGAGAGTTTAAAGTGGAAACCATTTCAAATAATTAATTTTAACTCATACAAGATAAAATACACCATTCAAAAATTGTACCAACAGTGTAGAATTTGATACTTAGAAAACATTGACTTGAGTTTATAGGGAAGTACTACTGTTAACTTTGAAAGAAAAGATCTTTGCTGCTACTCTTAGATCCCTAAGCATCTTTAATTCAAAATATATTCTGTTTCATTGTGGTTTATTTTCAGAAAGTAAACATGTTAATGTGAAATAGCCCTGAAACAATGTAGCAAAGTTGATTAAATTCTGGAAAAAAGAATTACACACAACTGCATGTATACCACAGAAAAATAATAAAATGAAGCAAGTATCTGCCAATACTGTACATTACTATAT
The DNA here is from genome assembly GCA_017656035.1 of Myanophis thanlyinensis. NCBI lineage: Eukaryota > Metazoa > Chordata > Lepidosauria > Squamata > Homalopsidae > Myanophis > Myanophis thanlyinensis. The sequence continues at coordinate 17,642 of JAEANM010000653.1, forward strand.
ATTATTTGCAGAACTGGTTTTGAAGTTAGGATTCAAACTGTTTTATTATATAAATTTGGGGACTGCAATCATTTGAGGGAAAGTCTGAACCTTGTCACATCACACTTGTGCAAGCTTCAAATAATTCCTAAGAAACTGTTTATCTAATCTACTTTTGCTCCATCTTTTTTAATAAGTGATTTTTCAGAAATGGAATTAATGCTAGCTAAACAATAAGCAAGAAGATGGGAAGCATGCAGTCACTTTGTAATAAAGAAGCAAAATTTAGGGTAGACAATGCATAAGAAATTGCATATACTCTCAATGTGAATGTGCAAGGAAATGCTACTTTCCAATGGCTGCAGAGGAGCTGATTTTTTTCTCTCTGCTTGTTGCAAGCAAACACCAAGTTGTTGATAGTGATATAAGAGGGGGGGGGTTCTATATGTAGCAAATATAGGAATGTCCCTATGTATTCTAGATTTCAAAAAGTATTGACTAAAAGGACAAGTATAAAAAGAAAAAGCCTATTTAGATCTGGGCATGCTATTTGGCATGATCTGAGTGTAGGATCAAGTTTGCGTTACCCACATCTAGAGCCTTATTTTGTTTTTGCAGTTGTACTGTTTTAGGTTTTTCATCCAGCCTCTCAGTTTAAATAATTATTTAATAGCATTCATTTTAGAATGTCTTGAATAGTTATTAAAGATTAGAATAACCAATACAAACTTAATCACAATTGGCAACTATATTGAATATAGGAATCATCAGTACATGAGTGGATATAAAGTACATCTAATAAATGGTACAATGGCTAAAATATTAAAAATTGATGAAGTATTGGAACATTGAACTATTTCTAAATTTCAAGTGAACTAATTTTTAAATTTTGCAGTTTTGTACATTTAAATATATCAACTAGTTGCCTCCAAGCATAATTTTATTCTCCCAAATGAGTCTCACTGAACATATAAACATCTTAAGTACTGCTTGCAGAGCCATGGTCTGGTTAAGAAACTATAATTATGCATTTTAAGATTTTCTTTTTCATAGTGGTTCTAGTAATATGAAATGCTCCACCATCAGTTTCTTTGGATTTTGAATTATTGTACCAAAATGCTTATCTCAAATGTCCTACTTCACTTCAAGATTTCTGAACTTCAGAAAACTGAGAATTTGGTTTCTCCAATTTCTGAGAATCCAACTCCAATTTGATATTGTGATGTCTCATAATTTTAAGATCAAATCAAAATTTCAGTTTTTCATGTTTTAGAACTAAATTTTCATTTTCAGAATCTGTATTTGCAAGTATGTTTTATGATATTATATGGAAATATATTGTGACATTTTAATTTTAGATCAACTATTGCATATTCAAAAACAAAGTAGCTACTTATAATTGCAATATGGATACACAATCTATATCCTCGATCCACACGTACATATGTATCTGTGGCCTTTAGGCCCTTAAGAAATTATAGAGACATGAATTTTCCATTACTGTAGTTTATAACCAGTAAAGTAACTGAACACATTTTGTTTGAAATTGAATTTGTGCATGACCATTTGAAATTTAGGAATAAGAGCTAAGACAGTATATATGGTCTTGCACCACGACGTTTTAAGCGTTCATCTTGCAAAACCTGAAGGGCTAGTAGGGTATCATGGAGATAATGTAACATGTTTTTAACCATTATTTGCATTAGTCAAGTTCTTTTTATCACTATAAATACTTAAAACATCACCAATATGAATTACCCTTACAGGTAGTCCTTCATTTATGTCTGTTCATTTAATGGTAAGTTCAAAGGTATAACAGCATTGGAAAAAATGTGTGTCTCACACTTATGATTATTGTATCTCCTCTGCGGTCACATCATTGCACTTTAGGCACTTGCAGCCAGTTCACATTTATAAAGCTGTGTAATTAATTTAGCTATAATTTAGCTCTGTGAAAAGCAAGATTACTGGAGAAATGCACATCAGAGGAAACCAGAATTTTATTGTAAATAAAATTTTATTGTAAATGAGCTGCTTGATTGGTTCTGCTTGGCTCATACAGCCAGTGGATGTATCTAAATAAAATACCCTAAGATATTTTCATATTTTATCATTATATCGTTTAAAATCTATGTTTTCCCATAAATTGAGGTTGGAAATCAAGAGGAAAGCACCATTTCTGACTCTAGCTATAGGATAAATTTCCCCATTCCATTTATAAAAAACTAAGTAAATAGTGAAATTCATAGCTGAATGGAATACAAAAATGTAAATTAAAGAAACTATGTTACAAATGTATGCAGTAAGCTTGTCCAAATATGGGAGAAGGTTGTTTGAAATTTTTTAAAAAAATAAATATTAATAAGAATTAATATATTTTAGAAGTACTAATCCCAAAGAATGCTGCAGGGAACTTTAATCACTTTTTTAAAAGCATCATAATCACATAATATGAATACAAAACTGATAGTCAAAATATTGTTAAAACACTTTCTGAGTTAATGTAAAAAGATGAACAAATGTGAAGGAAGACACAATCCTATGTTAGTTTCCTGGACAGGTATTTAAGAGAAGCTTCATGGGGCACAAATACTTTATTGATAGGAAGGAAAAAGGGCGATGCTTGCTCTAAAAGTTTACATTCAGGTGATCTGTGTACTGGCTATGTCAAGGTTCCAAATTTCTCAGGTTACAGCAGGTGCTTAACACTGCACTCCTCCTGTATGTCTTGTATATGCCATTTTAAATCTAAAATAAAGGTGTTGCAAATATGGAAAAAGAGAAGTAAATCCCATGCTTTGCCATTTCACGATGGAAATTATTTGATGAAATTTTTGCAATTCTGTATCATGTAGGACACGTGGAATTTTTAGAATGAACTGGTTGTTTTCAGAGGATGATCTATAGGTAGTGTTTGATTTGAGCTATAATTTCCGTTGCTTGGTAAGACAATGATTAAATGAATGTTGTCCCATTTTATGACCTTTCTAGCCACAAGTGAATCACTGCAGTTGTTAAAGTTAGTAACAACTGCAGCATTCTCATGGTCACATAACAAAAATTCAGAGGCTTGACAACTGGCTCATAATATTTATAACAGTTGCATCCTGGAGTATGTGATTACCTTTTGTGACTTTTGACAAGCAGTCAATGGGGAAGCCAGATTCACTTAACAACCATATTACTAACTCAACAACTTCAATGATTCACATAACAACTGTGGCAAGAAAGGTAGTAAGATGGGCAAAATTCACTTAACAACTGTCTAGTTAGCAACAGAAATTTTAGGCTCAATTTTGGTCATAAAGTGAGGACTACCTGTATAACAAACACTAATGCAAATTTTTTTCCTAAAGTCCTGATTCAAACCAAGTCATCTATTTGCTTCTCCAAATATTAAGGCTGAGACAATTGTCTTGAGCTAAGTGTTCCATAGAAATGGGTTGGGGCAATGCAGTAATTTTCTGTGTATTATTTGAAATCAATGGATTTATCCTCCATATATATAAATTGTAACAAGCATTTTGTCAATAAAAGTATTCAACACTATATGCCAACATTGTTCCTTGGTTTGCTGGCTACAAAATGTTGAAGCTTATACAAAAAGTCAGGGTCCAGACAGTAATTTTTAAAATATCATGTATGATAATAAAATAAATTTAATAAACAAAATATTGTCAATTTTATTCCAAAATGCTATTTTTGTTTATTTTTGATACTGGTTAAGTCTGCTAATGAACATATTGTAATATAAACCAAGATACTGGAAAACATGTAACCATTTAGTACAAGACAAATAATCACCCAATGTCATATATTTTCAAATGTTTATCTAAGGCAGATGGTCATCTTTAAAAAAAACAAGATATTAAACAAATTGTTTAGAAGAGGTAGAAAATGCCAAAATATTGTATTAGAAAAACATTTGTCTTTTAACATAACTGCTTTGCAAATTATTAAAATGAAGGATTTTATATTGTCTTAATTATTTTTTAAAGAGGAAAGTCCACAGATGAAACTAAAACGTTCTGTAAGTACTTAGCTCAGATTGTTTTGTTTGGTCATGTTTATCCATGTTCTAGATTAGATGGGGCATCATTTGAAAGATCAGGGTTATATATTTCATCTCCAGAGCTTCTGGAAAGTCAAAGGAGTCTGCCTAGTAGCATAATGAGACCATCAAGGAATGGAACTGAATGGAGGAGGTATTTTTCTATGTTTGTAGAGTTTTAAGACTTTGTTCCAGAAGAGTGTGTGTGTTGTGTGTGTGTG
>JAEANM010000653.1:21902-33575 GCA_017656035.1 Myanophis thanlyinensis
AAAGTATTGATGAATCACTCAAGCAGTCATGCCTTTTCCAGAGTTATATGGTCTCTCCATATGAAGTAAAATGGCTGTGCATCCATGCACATATGAAGGCAGCTTGAAGCAACTTCCCAAAGCAGCCACACAAGCCGAGAAAAAAAAAAAGACACGACTACTCAAGTGCTTCGTATGCTTTTTAAAGTATCTCTTTCAAAGGAGTTGCAGCAGCTTCCTATTCAGCATTATCCATATACATCCTATGATAAAAATTTGCTACACAATTTTCTTGGAATCTCTTTTGTTAAAGTTCTGTTAAACTCTTCAATTCTTCAACAGTTTTCAGTTCATTTCACCAAGTTGTAAGAGAACTTCCCATAGTTCTTTTCTCTTTTTTATAAGGCAGTAGATACCAATACTACTACCACTTATATTATTTCTTTGAATATTTTTTTAAATTAGATACAATGTTAAGGTACCGAATCTGTTGAAAAATAGTCCAGTATTTAAATTCAAACAACAGATAAATAAACAGCTTTGGTACTGCCCTGCTGAGGGATCAATATCTGCTATTTGTTTGTGTTTGTGCAGCTAAATGCTGCTGACTCATAATATTTGACACACAACTTTATAAGGCATTAAATCTTACTTGCATCATCCTTTGGAAAAATAGTGTTAATTTCTCTTTTGTCTCAATTTAAAAATAACATTCAGTAATCATTGATTTATATATAAAGAAAATTAGTTTTCGTAAATTTGAAAAAATATTTTGAAATAGAAGAAAAACAGAATGAAGTAAATATACATGCATGCCAAAGTCTTAAGTAATAGTCTATAAGATCAAAATTATATGCAGCATTTTCTTCTTTATAAACAGAAAAGGATTGCTAAAGGTCCTCTTCACTTGATTATTTTTCACCACAATACAGGATTATCCAGCATGGAAAATCCAGGATTTTTTCTAAGTTCCAGGTAAGTTCCATTGCTTACCCAAGATTCATCTGCAGATTTCCTGTAAAACAGTAAAGAAAGCAATTTTGTTCTGGGACTAACAAATCTGCTTATATTCTCTTGTCTAATAATAATGGAGCGTCTAGATCAGTGTTTCTCAACCTTATCGACGTTAAGATGTTTGGACTTCAACTCCCAGAGTTGAAATCCAAACATCTTGAAGTCACCAAGGTTGAAAAAGACTGGTCTAGATGCTGCTGAACCTCCCTTCAAAGTTTCCCCAATGCTGTAGGGTATTAATAGTTGCAGTTCAGCAATACCTGGTAAATCACATGTTTTTAATACCTGGGCTATTGGAAAGGAGATACTGGAATTTCCATAATTTTTGCTGCACTTCATTCTACTTAGAACTCTTAGAACAGTTACACAGTGGAAAGGACTTAAGAATAATTTGTATCAAAAAAAAAATAAAAGAAAACTCCGTTTCTGAACAGAGAGAGTGGAACAAAGTATTTTTTCCAATATTCTACTCATGAATTTCTCCCCTTTAAGTAGTCCTTGACTTACTACAATTCATTTAGTGATGGTTCGAAGTTACAGTGCCACTGAAAAGTGACTCATGATTGTTTTTCACATTTACAACCTTTGCAACATCCACATGGTCACATGAGCAACATTCAGAGATGCCTGGCAACTGACTCATATTTATGATGGTTGCAATGTCTCAGTCATGTGATGACCTTTGCAACCTTCTGATAGCAAAGTCAATGGGGAAGCCAGATTCACTTAACAATGTTACTAACTTAACAACTGCAGTGATTCACTTAACAACTGTGGCAAGAAAGGTAATAAAATAGGAAAAAATTCACTTAACATCTATGTTGCTTAGAAACAGAAATTTGGCTTCAATTTTGTTTGTCAGTTAAGAACTATGTGAAATTTCATGCTGTTTCTGACATTCTTCTGTTTGAAATTTTGTCAATTTATTATGAGATAAAACATTTTTTATTTATTTGATTTCTATAGCCTGTTCTAATCAGAAAACATCAATAAAGAAGTCTCCATCATGAAATAGAATTACATGAGGAACTTTTATTTTATTTATCTGTTAATAAGAAAACTAATCTGCCATGTTATAAATTACCTGAAAAATCTAGGATGGTGTTCTATATTGCTTTCTTCTAGAATTTTCCTCCGTGCTCTTTGCAGCTCTTCAATTCTTTGTTTTTGTATTTCTGCCCCTTCAATATTTCCTTCTTCTAAGAACCTGTTACAAAGCAATATTACATGAGCAAAGCAATATTGATATATACAAAGGTTGTGTACATCTCCTATCATATTGCCTTGCTTTAAAGTCTATACATTGGGCACAAATGGCTATCTATGAGAAAATTCAGTAGAATGATTCTAAAAGTGAAGAATAATTAAAACAACTAATTTTTTGAAGGCAACTAATCATGAGTGCTTTTTCCACCATTAGAATGAACTATCTTTTCGGTGATGGAGCAAAATGTCTTGACTATAATAACATCCTTCTGCGTTTTGTTTATATAGTAGTTTTTGTTAAAAAATTACCTTTGATCTGGCCTAAATCGGGTATCAGTAGGTGGTAACAGGGGTCTACTGATAGACTCAAATTCATTTAATTCTAATGCAAACTGTGTGAAACCATACCATTGTTCATAGTCTTTAGGCATTGGATCTGCAAATGAAAAATATAATAAAGGTAAAAATTAAGGTAAAAATATAATATAATAAAGGTAAAAAATATACCTTTTCCCCATGACCATTAAAATATTACAGCCTTATTTTTTTTCTTAAAAATATGTGTGTGTGTATATGAATATGAGACAAATGCCAAAGGATTTTGTATTGTGTTGGTACCTCAGCTTTAAAATTCTAAAATTCTATGTCTGAAACTAGTTGCAATAATTCTAAAACTGTATTACTTTAGCAACAGTTAAAATAGCAACATAACTTTAATGTGCGTTTTTATGCTTTTGATGTACTCTCTTTCAAAAAGGTGACATTCTTCTTTTGGCTGTTCCTGTTGGGGTCGCCATAGCAAATCATCTTTTGCCACCTAACTCTATCCTTGGTATCCTCTACTCTCGCCTTAATTAACTTCATGTCCTCTTTTAACACATCCATATATCTCCTTTTGGCCAACCTCTTGCCTGGCAGCTCCATTTCCAACATCCTTATACCAATATAACCACTATCCCTCCTCAGCACATGTCTAAACCATCTCAATCTGGCCTCTCTGACCTTGTCCCCCAAACAGCCAACCTGAGCTGTCCCTCTGATGTGCTCATTCCTAATCCTGTCCATCTTGGTCACTCCTAAAGAGAACCTCAACATCCTCATCTCTGCTATCTCCATCTCTGCCCCTTGTCTTTTCCTCACTGCTACAGTTACTAACCCATATATAACTGTCTTGTACACCTTTGCTTTGATTCTTGCTGACACTCTTCTGTCACACAACACTCCTGACACTTTCTCCACCCATTCCAACCCACTCTGCATTTGGCTCTTCACCTCTTTTCCAAACTCCCTGTCGTTCTGGACTGTTGACCCGAAATACTTAAACTCCTGCACCTTCTTGACCTCATCCCCCTGTAACCTAACTGTTCTACTTCCCTCCCTCTTGTTTACACACATATATTCTTACTATGACTGACTTTCATTCTTCTTTCCAGAGCATACCTCCACCTTTCCAAGTGTTCCTCCACTTGCTCTCTGCTCTCACTACAGCTTACAATGTCATCCACAAATATTGTTGTCCATGGGAATTTCTGTCTGACCTCATCTGTCAACCTGCCATCACCACAGCAAACAGGAAGGGACTCACAGCCAATCCTTGATGTAGCCCCCACCTTCACCTTGAACTCCTGTCTAACCTACAGCACATTTCACTACTGTCATATTCTTCTCATACATATCCTGAACTACTCTGACGTACTTCTCTGCCAATCCTGACATTCTCATACAGTACCATAGCTCCTCTCTTGGCATTCTGACGTATGCTTTGTCTAAATCTATAAAGATGCAATGCAGCTCCTTCTGACCATCTCTATACTTCTCCATTAACATTCTCAGAGCAAAAATTGCATCAATAGTGCTCTTTCTGGGCATGAAGCCATACTGCTGCTCACAATCCACTTCCTTTCTTAGCCTAGCTTCCACTACTCTTTCCCATAGCTTTATTGTGTGGCTCATCAACTTTATACCTCTCTAGTTGCTACAACTCTGCAGGTCACCCTTGTTCTTAAAAAATGGCACTAGAACTAGAATAAAAAGGGTATTAGACTTTTATATCTGCACTAAATAAAAAGGGCACTAGAACTAGAATAAAAACGCTGACACTATTTTTTCATATTTAAGATTTCTTGAATGTTTGTGTAAGGTTTAATGAAGATCTATATAAATGTAAAAATATACAGTAATATTTCTTTTAATGGCTTAATGCAATTGTAGTGTGTACGTATGTACTAATTATTTTTTTTCTGGCATGTAGGTCAGTCATAATGCACAAAATGGAGTCTTATGTAAATATCTGGCTGCTATGTATACAGGTAGTCATTGAGTTACAAATGCAATGGAGCCTGCCCATTCCATTTGTAACCCAAGGATTAGTGGGAGTGAATCTTGTAACTTGAACGAGATCACTCAATTCTTTTGCCCATGCATTCACTAATAAAATGCAAGGCTCGTTAAGTACACATCAGGTATTTCAAGGTGGGACAGCCATGGGTGACTTACTGATGAAGCATGCCACCTGCCTAAGACCAGCCAAAGCCTCCCTAAACATTGAAATATCTCATGCTCCCCAAATTGCTTCCTCCCCCAACCTTTGTGCAGAGTCATTTACCTTATGAAGATCTAGCAATCAGTGTTCTCTCCAGCCTCATGTGCCCGCTGATGCTCTGTTCGGATCTCCACAGGCCTCTCTTGTTGTAAACCAAAAGGGTGCCTCTGGGGGCCAGATCCAGCCCTCCGACACTCCATTTGGCCCTCCATGGGCCTTGCCCAGCCTATTGCAAGCCAAAATGGAAGGATCTCCTCAGAAGCCCTATTTTGGCCAATAATGTGCCAGGTAAGGCCTCTGGACCCCGAACAGGGTTTCTGAGAGGTGGATGCTCCCCTTAGAAGCTCTATTTCAGCCAGCAACGTACCGGGCGAGACCTCTGGACGACTGCTAGAAACAGATCTGCCTCTCAGAAGTTCCATTTCAACTGGCAATGTGCAGAATAAATGTTGCAGAGCCTCTGCAGTTGTTTGTAAGATCAAACAACTGCTGTGGTGCTGCAAGTTTCATGGTTTTGGGCCTTGCTCGCAAAGAGGGTGAACAAGAGCATTTTTTACATTAACTTCAAATGTTCGCTAAGGGAACACTCTTGAATCTGGAGATTATCTGTACACATGAATAACCTGGCAGGAATTGTCAGATACAGTCAAACAGGTAAATGACAACATATATAATCCAAGACCATTTGTACAGTTGCACATCCAAATCTACTAAGTATACTTTACTGGCTAGATTCATACATTGAGAACAAAAAAACCCCTATCTCCTATGATAATGTTTTATATTTGGATATGGCTTATAGTGTTCTTTCCTCAATAAAATTAACATTTATAAAATATATGATTATAAAATATATAATTCTAAGAAAATAAATCTGGCAGTCCTAATTTTGTTCCATTTAAACAATTTTTTTACTCATTAGTAAAATTTTCAATAAAACTAACAGTGTGCCATATTATAATGTACTATAGAGAAATTTGCTAAAATGAAATATTAGATTAGTAACAATAATAATAAATTATATAGTTGTACTAATAGTAATAGGAGCCCCTGGAGCAATAACCAAAAGGTTTTCTAGATACATGGAAAATTTGAACTTATTAGACTTGAATATCCTGATTTTGCAAAAAAAACAAAAACAAAAAACCCACCCTATACTCAGACACTACCTTAACAGCTCTTTGGTCCTTGGTTAGGACTTGAACTGTTAAACTTTTATCAGTTCCAGAATGTGAATCGAATTAAAAATTAGTAATAATAATAAATACCTAATTATAAACTAATATCTAACACTAATACCTAATAAAGAATAATAACACTTAGAAAAAAAGGAAGACCAAAGAAGCACTGGAAGTAAAGAAGCAAATAACAGCTGTAGCCAAGAAGATCAGCAGATACAAATGTTGAATTGCAAATTATAGGCAGAACCTCCAAATTCAATCCAATCAGAAATGTTTCTACCAATCCATCAATGGGTAGACAGCAATGAATCCATTAGTACCTGATAAGCAAGAAACAGTGCAATTTGGGGCAAAGATATGGGATTGCCCAAAGAAATATAACAAAGATACCACTTGGATAAAAGAGGTGGATAAGAATAAAAAAAGATAGTGTAATGAAATAACTTGTAATAACAATAGAGATGGTAGAGAAAAGAGCAAGGAAAATTAAGTATTGGTCAGCACCAAGTGAAACTGAACTGCATGGTTTTTGGTTGAAACATCTGACTGGTGTATACCTACTCACTGCCAAGCAGTTTAACAACATAGTGCAAGGAGGTGGCTAACATAGTGTAGGAGTAGTTAACTTCTGGCAAAACACTTGATAACAGCAAAAGGGGCAGCACCAGGCAACTATAGGCCATTTACTTGCTTATCAACAACTTTCAAATTACTAACTGGAGTGGTAGGTAGCTGATGTAGTCCAACAGTGTTTAGTTAGCTCTTTATACCCCAGCAGAAAGGAAACCATCCAAACATCAGAATAACAAAAGATGAACTCCAAATTGACAAGATGATTTTGGAAAGCTGCAAGAGAAGGAAGACCAACTTGAATGTAGTGTGGATTGGCAATTGGCTCTCTTGCCATATGATTGGATAATCAAATACCTAGAAATAACAGGAGTCAGTAAAACATCAGAAGCTTTTTCACAGATTGGTGGCCCAATGGAAGACCATGTCAGTGGTGAGACAAAGAGAGATTAATATTAAGAGAGGAATATTTCAAGGTGATTCACTATCGCCATTACTGTTTGTCATTGAACTGACTTCTCTGTCAACAATGTTAAATAACTCATGGCTATCAAATATCAAAACATATGCTGATTCTCACCTCCTTTGCATGGATGATCTAAAACTTTAGGGAAAAACATTTGAAATAGAGTGGCTGCTCAATGTTATCCATATACAGCCAAGATACTGCAATGGAGTTTGAATAACAAATGCATCATGCTCATCATTAAATTATAGGCAGAATCTCCAAATTCAATCGAATCAGAAATGTTTCTACTAATCCATCAATGGGTAGACTGCAATGGGGAAAAACAATGAAAACAGAAAGAATCAAGATGCCATATGGAAATAACATAAAGAGACTGGATGAAGAAGATCTCTACAAATACCTGGACATCCTTCAAGTTGACAGCATCAAGCATATTAAAATCAAGAAAAAGAAAAGAATTACAAGTGACTACATCAAGGGACTGAAAAAGATCTTAAAGTCCAAACTCAGTGAAATATAATCAAAGCCATCAACACCTGGGCAATCACAGTTATTAGATTCATAGCTGGAATAGTGGACTGGACTCAAGTTAAACTAAAAGCCTAGGATAGGAAGACCAGAAAAATAATGACAACATGCCCTTCATCCTTGCAGTGACGTTGACAGACTCTACTTACCAAAGAAAAGACGTGGACATGGAATATTGCAAGTACATCTGACATAGTTGAAGAAGAAAAAAGGGCATTGGAAGAAAATATAAAGTGAAGAAAATGCATGAACTAGCCACAAGAAAGACCAAATTAAAAACAGAATGGAGACATGGGAAGACATGGCCAGTGCATTAAGAAATAACAGAGAAAATGGGTAATAAAGAGCTGGTAATGGCTAAGAGCAGGAAAGTTGAAGAAAGATACAGAGGGGCTAATTCTGGCTCCACAAGACCAAGCCTTAAGAACAAATGCATACAAAGCCAAAATTGAGAAGAAAGCATCAGATAGCAAATGCCGTCTCTGCAAAGAAGCTGAAGAAACAGCAGACCACCTGATTAACTGTTGCAAGAAGATCACCCAGACTGACTACAAGCAACAGTAGGACATAGAGCAACAATAGTGCATTGGAAAATCAGCAAAAAATATAATTTGCCTGAAAGCAAGAACTGTTTGGACCATAAACTAGAGAAAGTCATAGAAAATGAAGAAGCTAAATTGCTTTGGGACTTTAGAATTCAAACAAACAGAAACCTATCACATAATCCCTAGACTTAACAATTGTCAACAAGAAAGATAAAAAAGTCTGGCTAGTGGACATGGCAGTAACTGGAGACAGCAGAATAGAAGAAAAAGAACTGGAGGAGATAACAAAATACAAAGACCTGCGCACACAAATAGAATGACTGTGGCAAAGGCAAGCAACGATAGTACCAATAGGTGTCATGGGTGCAATCCCAAAACAACTGAAGCACCACTTGTACATCATTGACATTCACAAATTCATCATCAGTCAATTAAAAAAAGTGGCTTTATTCTGATCAGCTTACATCCTGCAATGATATATGTAACACCATCAAACAACCACATGTGCCTATCCCAGGTCCTTGGAAAGGACTAATTAAGTAGACAAAAATGCTATATCCAGTCTGAACTTTTGACAGTGCAACAAACTGTAATAAATAACAACAATATATAAAACTTAAAAAATTAAATGGCTGATCAGCCACTAACTTGCTCTCCAGATGCAGTTTGGTGAAGATGGTGTTCCGCAATAAATATTTTCATGCCATTTTCCAAAAAGCCGATGTACAACTTTTCCATTTTTGTCCAAAACATTGCCTTCAATATCATGAACACTGCGATTCCAATATTTAGTCTGGAGAAAAGTTAGCAAAATCTGTATCATGTTAAAAATTCAAAACAAAATAAAAGAGAAGATAAAAACCAAAATAAGTCTCAATTACCTTTACAAAAGTAAGTTTGCAGTGACAGCTATCATCATTCAGATTCTTGATTATAATTTCTCCATAGTGTTCTATCCATCGTTGTCCATTTAAAATATTATGAATGCAAGATGTTACTTTATTCCATTCATAATGGTCCTTAAAACTGGAGTAAAAATGAAGAATTATTAGCACAAAATGAAAGGAAAGGATAGCTAATAAAGTATTTTCTAAAATACTCAATAAAATATTGTGATTGATCCTTTCAGAGAAACATTCTAAACTGAGATAATGCTTGCTTGACATATTCTAATATACTATATGATGCTTTGTAGATTTACTTATGAGTATGTAAATCCAACTATTGTGTTTTATACAATATATGTTTATCACTTAGACAGCATAAATTCATCCAGTCTGTTTATTCAGTAAATTAATAATGGTTAACTGAATTATTACACAATGTGATTACCCATTCAATATTCATGAGGAAAATACTGCCTTACTAAATGACTTACTGAACTAAAAAACCAGCTAAATCGAAGTTTTTTTAAAAAAATACTGTACTAATTCTCCATAAAGCAGTTATAATAATCCTATGTAATCAAGAATATAGATTTTTAAGTGAATGCTAAAATGGAAGAAATAAGTTAAAATTTAAATGTCACAAAATTAGCTCACATTAACTGTCTGATTAATAGGAACAAGTCACAGAACATGAAAAAAATCTATGTGGAAAATTCAGTTCCTGTAATTTATGTTTTATGAAAGAAAGTGAACAAATGAAGCTTAAGGACTACTGAATTGTAAAATGTGATCTTGCTAGCAATCCAATCATCATGTTTGCTACTGGAAAACTTACCCTGGCAAAGTTACATGTGTTGTTCCAATTGGTACTATTTCAATGGATTTTCCCCAGAATTTATTTTTCCATCTGATATCTGAAATTAAACAAAAATAATCAACAACAAAATGAAACAAATCCTTAATATTTGATGCAGCAGTTTAAAAGACCTAAACTATCAAAATAATATCATAAGATTACATCCAACATTTAATGTTACAACAGTGTTGTTAAAGATACAAAACCATAATAATATAACATTCAATTTTTGTGACTTTAGTAGAGCTGAACATAGATGTAACTATTATGAAAACATGGTGGTATTCATCCTGTTGCCAATAACATTTGTTTATTATGTTCTAAGCTGTATACTATTAAATTGAATCACAGTATTTTACAATGCAAATAAAAACCAAAAGTGCAAATCCCATTCAAATTTAATATCAATAAAATAAGCAACATCACTAATAATACTAAAAAATATAGAAATGACAACTTAGGCTGCTTCCCTAAACTAATCTGACTTCAAAGTAACTCTGTTGAATACAGTAGGACCCCTTGGATATTCTCTTTGTGGAGGGTGATGCATGACAGCCAATGTTATTTTCTCAGAAACTCCCATCCTGCTTCTGAAGGTTTTAGATTCCAAGTTATGGGGGAAAACTGCATTATAAAATCTCAACAGAAAGTTGGGCTATTATCCAAATTATTATAATGCCACCCAAACAACTTCCACCTTTGTTCTTGCATTCCAAAAATTGATGATATAAATTAATGAGTTACCTTGCCAAAATATAAAGTTATCAGATTCAGCATGACATGCAGATATAGCTGGGTGATGACTGACCTAACAGGAAAAGAAGGTAAGGTTACAATTACATTTACAACTTTACTTTCTGTTCTCATATTTATTTTTGAAATGGCTTCATTTTTCTCTGAAGAAAAGATACCCCACAAGGGGGAGCTATTAAAATAAAAACCAACCATTAATAAAGTAATGCCCAAAAAAATAAAACAAATAATGGAAATTAAATTAAAGTTAAAAGTGTTTTCTTCTGAATAAAATAGATTATGGAGGCAGTAAAATGGTAGAAAAAAAGACCATGGAAACAAAAGAAGACTATAATGAATTTTGATTTGATTTACTAGAAACTGTTTGGAAAAAATCCTTTATATAAAATTATATATTAGGTGAACTGTGAATTAAAAAGACCTGCATTAAATAAAATCCAAACTACAGGAAAATGAGAGTTGGGAAAACAAAACAAACAGAAAAATACAGCTAAGATTCATATTCAAGTCTTCTTATATAAAACCATGTTACAAAGTGCTGGATAAATCATGGACCGGACAAAAGGGTCTATTTTTTGTTAAAAACAAAAAATATTGTTCTCAAACTTATTTTTACAGACTTTTCCAGCCATAATGGTAGTTCTTGTGTTTCTGACTTTCATGCAAATAATTTCCTCTTTGCAACTGAGTTATGGAGCCAGACTGGATACGTTGCATCCTTTATGTACAATCATTAAAATGCCAGAAATGTCTTCATAAAATTCCCAAGTTTTTTTTCTATTTTTCAAGCAACTTTACTGATTATTTTAAAAAAGCATTCTGTATTTACATGAGAACATAAAGAGATCTAAATTCAGGAATTAATACTAAAATAACTATTTGAAGAAATATTGATATTATTATTATTATTGACATTTCTGCAAAAGGATTAAAATTTTATATCCTTCACCTATTAGACACACCAAGCTCACTATTATTTATATTGACATCATCTGGGAAGATCTATTGCCATTAAAATGATGTTTCATAATCTTTTGAATGAACAATTGGGGCCTTCGGAGCCTTTGGGCCGGCCTGGTTGGAGGTGGAGGCGGCCTAGAGGACCTGGAGGGCCTGGCTGGAGTTCTGTGGCGTCGGAGCCTT
>JAEANM010000654.1:3729-33570 GCA_017656035.1 Myanophis thanlyinensis
GAATTCTGCTACAAAGTGGTCCAAGATTACATTGCTACATTTTCTGATTATGCCAATTTCAATTGAAATTGCCTGCCATTTTTTTTAATTTAATCATCTGTACAAAGATTTGTAAATCATGTTAATTTATTTCCTTTTTTAAAAAAAATTCTAAATGTACATATGATTATGTATGTTTTGCTTTGCTTTGAATGTCTCTTCGGGTGTATGTATGACTCAAATAAGCTTCAACCCTGATCCAAAGGAGTATGCACAGACTTTTTTATACAATAAAATAAACTTATAGTCAGCTGTTTGGTGGCAAAAGGAAAGAGCTGATTTATGGGATTTGTATAGTTTTGAAAGGTCTTAAGGAGAAAGCTGTATACACACAATATAGTTGCATGTTGGACTACTCATTCAGCTGAAAAAAATATGTGCAAAACTGTGTCTGCATGTGTAACAATGCTATCTAGGTCATGATTTTGTGTTTTTGTTGGTTTTAATTTTAAATAACTGAGACCCATGTACAATAGAGTGCAGTATATACTGTTGTGAATACAGGCACAATTCAGCCTATGTTAGGCATATTTTAAGACTCACTGATTTCAGTGGGTTTATAAGCATATGCTTAAATATTTCCCATTGAAATTAATAGGACTTTGAGTCCAGCTAAACATTTGAAAATACTGATTCTGAAATTAAACTGATGTAGATCTGATCAGTGGCTTAGATGACAGCACACTGATCACTCTGAGCCCATGTAAGAGCAAAATATATTAATAGAACTCCAAATCTCCTTAATTTTGGCTGAATCTTTCCCATGTTTTGCCTAAATGCATGGAAAATTGTGATTCATTATTTCTAATCTTAAGTTTGAAATTATATATTTTTAATTTATTGTACATAGTCCCCAATATTTATATAAAAAAGGAAAAAGAGTACATTTTTAGAGCTAAAAATCATCTTGCTACCATTGAGCAATATTTTATTTAAAGCAAACATCATTTAATGATTACACCACAAAGATATTAGAACAACCAGACTGAAAGGAATATGGGCTTTCTATGATAGACAGATAGAAAAAATTCTTGAGTCTTCATTTCAATAAGATTTACATCTGTTTCTTGCTTTCTTATGTTGATGCTATTGTGGTCATTAACGTATTTGATCCTCATACAACAGCACTAATATTAATGTGGAGAATTCAATCAATACCAATTAGAATCATTAGCCTTTTTGGTACTGTTTTGATCTTTATAATTAAGCACAACTAGAGTAGAGAGGAACAAATCTTCCATAAGCAACAACATAAGATATCATTTTAACTTTTTTAAAAAATGTATATTTTTAAAAATAGGATTCTAGAAAATTCTGTTTTAATGCAAGTTCTCAATTAATACCATAGTGTAAATATGGAGTTTCTTAAATTTAATTAAGTAGTCTTAAAATCTAATTTTAACTTATCATTTTATTGAATTAAGAGAAAATATATTTAACTTATAAAGCAGCTGATCAATATTTGATACTATTTTGTATCAAGAAATTTTGTTTTGTCATAAATAGCTATAAAGCCAGATATTACATTTATATAAAGAAAAATGCATCTCTTTGGTAAGCAATCTAAATTAATCCATCTCTTGCTAAGTTCTACTGAAAGTAATAAAACTTAATAAACAGCTATCATTTTTTAAGCCTAGTTGAATGTCAAATATTTAATTCACAGTAAATCCCTTAATTACTTGAGTTCTTTTGGTATCCAGGGCACATAAATAAAATAATGATTCCCTGCACTGTATCCCCAAATATCCAATTGTTCCTTGTCTCCAGATTGCACATATAGTTCCAAAAGGAGCAAAGGTGTTATTTCTATTGTGATGTGGCCTACATGAATCTAAAACTTAGAAGCACCATGTAGATACCAGAATACCTACAGATGTTCTGGTTGGGCTATTCACCTGCAAACACTCAGGTACTAAAAAGCACAAAACCCAATCATCTTGATAGTACTTGTATAGAAGTTGCATTCTGTAGTTCCATTTTGCTGGTTGCTGCAAGATTTCAAAGTTCTTACAACAGAAGAAACATTTTCTTGATACTAGCAAAGACAAACAATAAAAACAAAATAACATAAGCCTGGATTCAATTATGATTAACTTCACCATCTTCAGGAAATAGCAGAGGCTGCCACAAGAAGGAAGAGGATAGATTATTTTTCTACTCTCTCCCTTATAGTTTTTCACCACGTTCATTCCCCATACATTTTTTAAAAATTATTCCCTAACAACGTAGGGAATAGTAAGAATAAAGATGGAGATATTCTTAGAAATGTCCACCCATTCCTTCTTCTGTGGAGCAACTTATAAAAACTTTGCTTTGCAGAAATCTGGATACCTAAAGTCTGAACAAAACTAGGATGACAGTGAAGTAACAAAATAGACAAAATATTTTATTTCCCCATATTTTAAAATGTATATATCTAAAAGCACAAACATAATTTATATAAATTTATATACAAATGTCTATATAATATGCAATATAATTGGCTTGCCTGGTTGTTTTATGAATTATAAATGCCTTATTAAAATTATATAGACTGCAAAATGGTCTTTCTACTTTAGCTCTTGTTCTATTTAATTCTACATACTTTTAAATTGTTTCTGAAAGAAAAAGTGAATACTTAGTAACCCAGAAAATAATAAAATGTCCATATCAGGCCAGTTCTAAACTGTTTATGTTAACAGCTTAGATGTTGTTTTAAGGACAACTGCTTACACCTTCTGCAAAAAAAAAATCCTATGTACATACATGCACATAAATCATTTTATGAAATGACTGATATTAACAATTCTAACCTGAAAAAATGTTACGTTGTTAAGAAACATTGAGCAAACTTTCTATACTAATATTTGATAGAATTTTTAAAAACTTTAGAAAAATAAATTTTCTAATTTGATATAGACGAAAATCCATTGAGTCCAAAAAATGAACAATTTCCATAAACCGGTTTTGAAAATGCTTCTAGCAACCTTGGAAATATCAAACATTTTCTACATGAGTTAAGTAGAAATTAACCCTGGTAATTTTTTGTCCCAGCTGTTCTTCTGTAAAAAGGTCATCTTATATAGATTGTGGGTGAGATGTGGACCTGTGATTAACATCAGAAATTATTTTAAGCATCATGAAATGTTGAACGAAATACATATATTTCAGCCATCTTGATTCCTCAGTTCCTTCCTATGGATCTATCCAAATATAGTAGCAACTTTGCAACTTTATATAAAACAGTCGCCAGTTTAATCTATTTCATATCCCTAGATAAATTCAGGATACTCCAACTGACCGATGGTTATTCATCCATGCCCATAACAGTGAGGGGTATTTGGTGTTCTCAGGGCTTGGATGTTTTTTTGCAGATGTTTCATTACCCAAACTAAGTAACATCATCAGTGTTACTAGCACAGATAATACTTAATTTAAGTAATGAAACATCTGCAAGAAAACAACCATGCTCAGAAAACATCAAAGACCCCTCATTCCAACCCTGAGCTATAAATATTTTTCTTTATACTCACTCATACCAGTGAGTTCTTGCTACTTCCTATATAAATTGGCACCACCCAGATGTATCTCGTATTCAAACATTAATAATTGTATCTTTGTAGGAAAAATTATGGAACTCTTAACACATTTGGAGGAAACCACATTTGGAAAGTTCTGTAACAACTGCATCTATGTGAATCACTTAAGGGATAGCATTACCCATTGTGTTTAAATTACCCAATCAAAAACCAAGAAAAATCCTGCATGTTGTAGACATGCCTCATTGTTATTAGAATAACAGTTCCATTGTTTTAACAATGAGGCATGTCTACAACATGCGGGATTTTTCTCGGTTTTTGATTGGGTAATTTAAACACAGTGTGTAATGCTATCTCTTAAGTGGAACAATATAGAAACAAAATCTGTCAAAAATGCATATAAGGTCCATGAATGAAAAGCATGATTTCAACTGAGAAGACTGCAGCTCAGGGTTGAACTGTGGACTCCTTGTGTTGTCTGCTCAGTTGTGTGCTTGAAGATGTTTTTTTCTCTGACCAGGTAGATAACATCTGTGCTAGAAGGGAGTGGAGTTTCTCTTTTATATGCAGTAGCTTATCCAATCAGTGTTGGTGGGTTGTTTTTTTTTTACTTTTTTCTTGTATTTTTTTTATTAGATCGTTTACTGACTGAATTGGTAGTTCCTTGATTAGGGTAATTTTTTATTGCTTGATTGTTTCTCTAGTTTTAATCCTAGTGTTTATCCCTGCTGATTGCTACCAAAGACAGGTGTTCTGGTCTTTTTGTTTCTTTTTTATTATCTCTTTTGAATGGTATGAAAACTACTGTATATAAATAGAGAGCAAACCTCACTTATTTTAGAACTGAAGATGTTATCTAGTCAGGTAACAAAATATCTTCAAGCAAACAGCCATGCTCTGAGAAATTCAGAAAACTGAATACTTGAGTTGCTGCAGTATAACTAGTAATTCAAAATCCAATTAGTCTCTTCCTAACGTATAACATTTATTCTGCAATAGCTAATTTTAAATAATTATGTTGGTTTCTAAAAAACCAGAATACTCAACATAATCTCTTACTTGGATATTATTCAGTCTATTTTTTTCTATCAATTCCATTTGATGCCAATATTTGTTCTGTGTATAAAAAAAATAATTCTGAATCTAACAATACAGGTAGTCCTAAACCTACAACCACAATTGAGCCCAAAATTTCTGTTGTTAAATGACACATTTGTTAAGTGAGTTTTGGCTCATTTACGACCTTTCTTGCCAAAATTGTTAAGTTAGTAGTAAAGTTGTTAAATGAATCTGACTTTCCCATCGGTTTTGCTTGTCAGAAACTTGAAAAAGATGATCATATGACCCCAGGATACTGCAACCATCATAAATATGAACCAGTTGTCAAGCACCCAAATTTTGATCACATGATCACAAGGGTGCTGCAACAGTTGTAAATATGAAAAATGGTCATGTCACTTTTTCAGTGCCATTGTAACTTTGAACTATGACTAAACAAATTGTTGTAAGTCAAGGACTACCTGTAACAGATAGGTTACAAGTTTGAAGTATTGAAGCATTAGAGAATTTAATTTGGGGTTCAGAAATTTTTAATCAGATCCAGGTACTATACTTCATATAACATGCAATATTTTTCATGCTTTGTTTTACACTGAATGAAACATCATTAATAAATGCCAAATAAAGATTAGAAATTATATATTCTGATCTGCATAACAGTCACTATGTGATTGACTCTGTCTTATGCAGTAATAGTAACTGATTACCAAAGTTTTAAGTTCCGGTTTAACTTGGAACATGTGAACAACTAGAAACATTAAAGCCATTTATTTCAGACTATATTTCTAGAAAAAATCCTAAATTCATCAACAATATATCAGAAGTTCATTAAGGACAAAGTTATTAGCTAACCAAAAGGAAAGATTATAAATTGCTTTTTATATTCTCTTTCAATGCAAAACACAAGAGTTAGACATATTCTATATATGCTGGAATGAGAGATGGGCAGTCTTGACTAACAGCTGCTATTTAGAGAACTGCTGAATAGCTCTCATAACATACACATCTGTATCTAAATATGTTGGCATGATGCCAAAGGGACCCAGTTTTGAGCTATTAATGTGCTTCAGATAAATGTTGCCATGGGATTTGTACCAGTCAGCTACTAAATTAATTGAAATTGAAGATTAATTTAGTCTCTGTACTGTTGTAAGACTTGGGTAGCCTAAATCTGTATCTGCCCTGCTTGCCGTCTTCCATTTTTCTATATAATGGGGATTGTGCCTGGTAAGAGGTAGTTATGCGCTAACCAGTCTCTTAGAGACAGCCTAGCTCAGAGTCCACTTTAGCCAGTCAACTAATCTTTGATGCAGAAAAAGTAAACAAGCACGTGTTTTCTCTTTAAGAAAGAAACTCTATTCAGGTATTATTCCAAATCACACTAGAAATGATTTATGAAGAACAAAGAGAATCAGTCTGGTGCATTATCTAAGGCCCTGAATTCTAGACCCAACTTAGGCAAAAATCCAGTTGCATGACTTTGGGCCAGTCACTTTCAGACCTAGGAAGAACACAGTAGCAAACCACTTCCAAAAAGATGTTGTCAAGAAAACTACAGGAAATCAAGAACGAATGGAAGGCACCCTCCCCAACTCCAAAAACAGAAGGAAAAGGTTCCATTGAATACTGTTGTCTTAAGGATAGCTTTGCTGCTTTGGCCTCTATTCCTAGCAGTCTATAGAGAGATTTTTTAAGTTCTTGCACTGATGGACATTTAACCTCTCTTCATAACTTTATCATGAACTTGCAAAGGTTGCAGATTAATTTTTGAGTATCTCCATTATGCACTAAATCTTATTTGGAGTAATGTCTGGAAAAGTTTGGTATAGCTATATGCAGGTATTTTTCTAAGTATAGGTAAAGTAAATTTTTTGATGAGGAGTGTAAGCAAGCCTGTTTACAATGATATTGTAAGTGTATGTATCATCCTATCCAAAATTACAACTTGTGAGTTGGATTATGACCAAAATTTAAGAAAGTACTCAAAGCACATAAAATAGGCTTGCTTACTGTGGCATTTCAAATCACTGCACAAAGCAAATGCATTTGGAAGCAGCCAAATGCTTGAGGATGTTGAGAATCATGCATGCACATCAGTTATATCATCTTCTGAAATGCAGTGAAATACCTGGTTAGGGCTTTTCTATTTCTTGTACTTGATGAGAATGTTTCACAATCATTATGTGTATCTATGGTTCTTTTATATTTATGTACAAGCCTACTGCCATCTGCAACACACAGCCCAGAAAATTCAAAGGACTTCCTTGGTTCAGTGGTATACATGCTTTGTATAGGCTCATATCTACAGTAACCTGCTATGTAGAAAAGGATTCTTGTTAATGGTTTCAAATACACTTAATACTTGAATTACAAAGGCTCTAAAGAATAATGCCTATTGTATTGATCATTTTGAAAAGGTTTATGAATCTGTTTTAAAAAGAGTTTGAACCTTTTTGTTCCAGTAGTTTGAAATGTTTACTTTAGGCATTGTAATTTGTAATGTATTGCTACTCAACCTTTTTATGTACATGCTAAACCCTATTTAATTTATGTCAAGGACATTGTATGTATGTAATATAGTGATATTTTCTTTTATTACATTTATAATTTGATCTCGCTGTACAGTATTTATAATTCCAGTGAATGTTGCTGAATTATTTGTATATGCAGACTACAAATCTAATAATTTCAATGCAAGAACAAGGCTTCATTTTATTTTCAGGCTGTATTTCTTTCCTTAAATCTCTTAATTTAATTCCACTCCTGTTTGCTCATTTAAACTAAATATTAAAATTTTATAAAGAACGTAAAACCCGTTATTTAAATTACTTTGCCAAGCTGTTAAAATTCTGGTTATTTTACACAGACCTCTATTCTGAGAAAAGAAAAGTGTGTTAAATGAAGCATTTTAGGTATAATATTTAATTTAAAATGGTGGTTTAATAATTCATTCAGAACACACATACTTATTCTAAATCTGAATAAAAGTAATCATTTTTCTTAGTTATCCCAGTGGATTACACAAATGCTAATGTAATCTTTCTGGGAAGCTTTTTTTTTCTTTACACAAACACCACACATCTAATGTTCCTCTAATGTTCCACTTATTTAAAATCCACAGCAGAATTCTACATATGATCTTCTTTCTTGAAACAGTTGACCATTGCACATTTTAAAGACTACTGTAAGGTGCCCTGGGTATTGCCTCAACAGAAAGGTAGAAATCTTAACTTGAATAAATAATTCCTTGATTTTTGAGTTGATTTTATTTAGTGACAGACATGCACAAAAAGCTGCCACTTAAGTTTTCGGCATTTTTTTTTAAAATACCATTACTTGATTTCACCAAAACAGAGACCAGAGATTTATTCTCTGTTATTTAAGCAAAGGATAGGCCTGATTCTCTTTGCCCCTATCTCTGTTTGAGGGCCAAAGGCTCTCCATTCCTGTTGCAAATCATTCTTGATCTCCCCTCCTTGCAGTATTTTCAGTAACACTACAAACAAGCACTTAGTATTTCATCTGAAAACAGGCAGCCAGTGCAGTACTTTAATACAATATTTTGTTCTCCCAAAGACAGTGGGTCTTAGGTTATGCACTAACTGCGATTTCTGGATAAGACTTTTCCCTGTGTACTGTATCACTGTAGTCAAACTTGGAGTTTACCAACAAAGATTTTAGGGTCATTTTCTTCCAGGAAGAAACATAGTAATTTATCAGCCAAAGTTATAAAAAAAAAAAAATGCTTCTGGCCATTGTCTCAGGTTGAGGGATTCAGAAACATTTCCAAAACTGTATACCTGCTTTTTCTGGGACAGCATAAACCTATTCAGAACAGGGAGCTTCCTACAAGCTTTTTGGAACTGTAGTTCTTGCAAACACTTTATGCTGTCCTGTGTGATCATAAGCAGTCATTTTAAAAAGCATTACATTTAGGCTGACCATATTTGATAGCCAAAAAAGAGGACGCGGGGGGGGCGTGTCGTTGGCGTCAGGGGTGGGTGGGGCGGCATCGGCATCAGGCGGGGCCCGCGGCGTCGGGGGTGGCGGGGCGTTGGGGGAGGCGGCGCAGCGGGGCGGCGGCGTGGGGGTGGCGGCGGCGGGTGGCAGGGGGGGCGGGGGCTTCCCTTTGCCGGAAATCAACCCCAAATTCAGACTCGGCTGAGAAGCAAGAAGCTTGTTCTGACGACGCAGGCTCTTGCTGGAGCCTCTCGCTTTTCTCCATTTGCCCGGACATGACATCGCCACTTTTACGTCCAGTCCGGGGCATCCGGGTAAATTTATAAAATTTATAAAACCCGCCCGGACGCCGGACTGGACGTAAAAAGAGGACATGTCCGGGCAAAAGAGGACGGTTGGTCACCCTAATTACATTACTACTGTTATATACTACAAGGATCACTATGTAATAGCTCTCTTAATGAAAAACAATTGTCCTTAAGCAACACCATCTCAAATCTGTTTGAGACGAAAGGAAACAAATGGAGATTCTTATTTGCAAATAACTCTGGAAGGATGTGTCATAGTCAGTGGATGGAATTCATTTTTTCTGTACTACCGGTTCTGTGGGCATGGCTTGGTGGGCGTGGCTGGGGGGGATTCATGTGACTGGGTGGGCAGTTTCTGTAAACAGGGAAATAAAGATTAGGCTAGAAACAACACCAGAATGTTTTTTTTCCTGCTTTCCTGACAGGATTAACCCTGTAAAGTGGGAAAAAAAGGAGATTTCTTCTAATAACCGGTTCTCTGAACTGCTTAGAAAATTTACTACCGGTTCTAGTGAACCTGCTAGAACCTGCTGAATTTCACCTCTGGTCATAGTTGATAATGTCAAAAGATACCATTTTGAAGTGACTCAAGATATAATGCTTTCTTCAGATTGCCTGTTGCAGTGATGCTACTATCCTTTTGATTGTTTTATCTAATTTTACAGTAAATTGTAGTAGCTTGCCTAAGAGATCTGAAACTACAAGTTTTTAGAAGACTTTCAACCATTGCTTCCTTTAAACAAAAATCTTAAAAAAATGGTAATATGAATTATGATACTTATAATAATTTCCAAGGTAGAATTGACAAACTACACTGGGCAAGAACTCAGGAGCACTGGTCAAATGTGGCTTCCCACGCAGCCTGACCACTTCATTGCAAGGACATTATAAGGTATAAGAAATTTCTTCTGAGAATTAAGTAATGATATGAGTCTTAGTCTGAAACCCTGACAGCCAGTTTGATATAGTGGTTAAGGCATCAGGCTGAATCTAGTCCCACCTTAAAACACCTTGGGCCAATCACTCAACCCTAACCAGCAAGCAATGACAAAATTCTTCTGAAATATTGCCAAGAAAACTAAGATTCCCCCCCCCCCCATCAAAACAATCATAATTCAATGATTGTTACTGTAACTATGACATAGTTCAAAAAGGTACATCCAAACAGTGTTATCCAAACACTGAATGTAATCTTATATGATTGGGTTTGTTAATTCTAAATATTGCTTACTTTGCCCATAAATGAGTTATTTTCAAAACAAATGTCAGTAGTAACTTCTCCAGCAGGATATGATATATTACAGTTAATTGGATTGCTTAAGTGAACATATATTTCCAAACTGTAATTGCTACAGAAAAATCTCAGTCTGGGAATTTTCAAGCACTTAAGTACAGTGGTACCTCGAGATACGAAATTAATCCGTTACAGGGTGGTCTTCGTATCCTGAATTTTTCTTATGTTGAAGCAGTCCATTCAGCCAAAACGTGGTTTTGGCTCCCCCTCAGGCCGACAAGGATTATGTTTTTCGTATCTTGGAATTTCTTCGTATCCTGAAGCAAAATAGTTTTCGAGAGACCCTTCGTATCTTGGATTTTTTGTAACGTGAAGCATTCGTATCTCGAGGTACCACTGTGTATAATTTTCTTAACACTTGTTAGGCCAATGTTCCTTAAAAATCAATGGCATTTACTTCTGAGGAGATAGAGAACTTTACAACATGTTTGCGTTGTAAAATTATTTTTTTCCATTTGGGAGAATTCGTGTGAACACTAAGTATGCATTAGCTCTGATCCCTACTGCACCATTCATGTGAAGATCAGGGAGATTAGAGAGAAAACTGCATCTTTGGGCCTACTAAAGCATTCACCCTTGAAAATTACTTGTGTATTAGAGCAATGTTTCTTAACCTCAACACCTTTAAGAAGTGTGAACTTATGGAATTTGTGAAGAGTTTGTGGAGTTGAAATCCACACATCTTAAAAGATGCTGAGATTGAGACACTTGTATTAGGAGGATTTTCTCTCACATTCACTATCTCACACATACACAATAAATAGTAGAAAGTGAGATCAAATGAGAAAGGAAACTGTTCCCCAAGTGTGAACTGAAGTTAAGCAACAGGAGAAATTGAGGCAGTATAGAAACAGAGAGCCCATTACCAACAGCAAACGAAATGTTGGATAAATTTAGCTTGTAATCCTACCACCTTTGTCTAAGAGAGGAAGCCTACAGAAAACAAATGCTTGCAGTTCAAATGAAAACTCACTTCCAGAAATGCCTGAGAAAGAATGCAATATCCCAGAGGTCACAAGTGAAAAGAAGAAAATCCCAAAAGACATTCAATTGTTTGGAGAATTTCTGGGTTCCTTCTGAGCCAGGAAGCAAACAAGATGCAACAGCTGGCTGCTTTTGAAAAGCAGGTTTATTATTATTCCAAAAACAATATATGGTTTGTATTTTCTTTCTTATCTCCTTCACCAGGAAAGATCTTGGGCCAGCAGAGGTGCTATATTCCCATGGTTTTTCAGTGTTGATTGGCTCCAGTGCCAGATTTGTCAGTCATTTATTTCCTTCAAGGAAACATTGCATTTTGTGAATGGAGATGGGTTTCTCTGACCCCAAATCAGAAGGCTGTTAAAAGCAGGGAGGGGGAGCAGATAAAGAACTTTTTGACTTCTATCACAAGCATAAGACTCCAGGTAGAGGACAGAATACATAACTAATTTTTAAAAATTTTATTTGATATACCAATATATAGCACTTTCTAGAGTGATAGAATGAGCTTCCAATGATGGGAATGGATACAAATTTGTATCTCTCTAGTCCAATATTTGAACTATACCATATTGCCTAGCTATCATTATTAAAAAGAATGGCACCCATATTGAACTCTATTCTTTTTTTAAAAAAATATATGGTAAACACATAAACACTGTTGACAAAATTTGGAGGTTAATTTACTAAATACTCTCTAGGCCAAAAAAATCAGTTAGGCATCTAAATAAATATATTTTTATATGATAACACTATTAATTTATCCCATTATTTTTGCAGAAAAACCTCTAGTATTTCATTTTGCATGCTCGCTGAATGCATAATTCAAACTTGTAAAACAAAAGTGTTTCTGTCCAATAAAATATTCTGTCATGATACACAGTGAGCTAAAAACTGATAGGCACCTCTTTGTCTTTGAATACTGATATTTACTCTTCCTTCAAAAATATGTTAGAAAATCAATCAAATTTATTGTTCAAGTCCAAACACAATTGACCGACTGAAAATACAATAACTGTAAAAAGGAAGTGAGAAAATTGCAAGAAAATCCAGAAACAATTAACAGTTAATAAGTGAGGAACCAAGCAGTTATAACTAATAGCAATTTTGGAGTCTTCTTAGTGGAAGCTCCTGGTTGCAACAGTAATTAGAACTGTTAATAATTAGAAGTATTAAGCTTGATAATTTGATCATAATTTTATAAACATGTCTGACACAGTTTTTATCTCCAAGTCTGAAAGTAAGGTAGTTCAATGTTCATGTAAGAGATTCATACATGTAAATCCAAAACAAATGTTTCCCATATGTTCGTAAGATGTTAAAACAGTACTTATCATATTTTATTTATATTTTTATAGCTGTCCAACTCACAAGAGTACAATATGACTCTGGGTACTGTACCGAAAGAAAGGTGGGGGGAGTGTAAAAACAAACATAAAAAGTACAAACACTGTAACAAAAACACACAAGAAAAGATGTTAACAGCAGTAAATGAACCATTGCAAGATTTCTCCAGTCTCTTGGAATCCCAGACCTGATGGCATAGTCAGGTTTTAAGGGACATCTGAATGATGAAAGGGTTGGAAATAACCCCTCTTCCAGGAAAAAAAATTCCATGTTGACCACCCCCTGGCAAAGCAGTTCACCCAAAGGCCCCATGTAGACATTAAATAGAAGATGAGAGTACCAAACACTGTGTTTTCCCACATAGATGGGCCAAAGGCAGGATCTATTCTGCCCAACTACCATGGACTAAAATAAGTCCCAAGCAAGGGAAGACTAGAAACATAAAGGGCTAGGTAGCAATTGTACTATAAAATTGATAATCTAAATTCTAGAGCCTGGAAAATTCTATTTTGAAAAAATGCATTTCCTCCCTTTCTTTCTTACTGTAATATTTTGTGATTACCACTTCTCGTGGTATTTAGTTAGTGATTTCATCATAAGATGGCCATTCCAGAATGCTACCTTCTTACCACAGGATTCGAAAAGACCAAAAGGGCTCCTTTAGCGTATTAATAGGAATACCTACAAGGTTATCTTAAAACTCAGCTACGCTAAAACTTATGTATTAGGCAAAGTAACATTGGTATTTTCTGAAATACAACTGGTGCTCAAAAACTACATTATAATTTCACTATCTAAAAAGTAAACGTGGGACATGCCAATAATCATTATGCAATCCAGACAATACTTCTCTTTACTAATTGCTTCAAGGACGTTTGGTGGAATATTTCTTAACAAAAAAGATAGATTGCCACAATATGGAGTCTCTAGTTCAAAACCGTAAAGGTAAGAGTATTGCCACGCGGGTACGGAAAAAGACAACAACCCGAACCTATCTTACGTCTGTTTAAAAATTGAAGTCCGTTCGGACTCCCTCCCTATTGGATTCCTTTTGCGCTGACATCACTATACTGTGACCAATCAGAGAACGCGGAGCTCTTTTTTGAAAAAACGAATTCACAGGTGTTAGAAGTGCGATTCTTGCGCTTAAGGAGCTGCGCAGGACTTTCCAAGATCTGGATCGGCAAACGAGAGCGCGGGAATTCAGGTAATACGGACCCTCACAGAGAGGGAGGAAGAATTAACTATCGCCCTCCCGGCGCATTCTTAACAGTCGGCGGAAGGATACACGTGAGCAGCCTTAGAGGGCGGGGAGGAGTCGGCCGGTTTGAATGAGCGGAAGGGGAGACTTGGCGCGCGCGGTGGTGCTGCCTCAGAGGCGAGAGGGGGGTCCAAGCTGTGCCGTTGACGGGGAGCGAGCTGGGCAGGTGAGGGGCTGTTGGTCCGGGTGAGAACGGCGCCTGTGCGAAGGAGGGAGGGGTGTTGTTTGCGGTGGTGCTCAGGTTGGAGGGCAGTTGAAATGGCCTGAATGGTGCTGCAGGACGTTTAAAGAAAGGGGGGGTGTGGATTGTTGGTTCCTGTGGTTTGTTTAGCTGAGCTTAGTTCGCACGTGGCGATTTAAATTAACATTTTGAGATCGTATCTCAGCAAAAGTAAATCTGCAGGAGCTCGGTCAATGGGCTAATGGGAGCATCTGCAGATCACAGACTAAGAAGATGATTTTTTTTTTGTTTTAATTATCTAAAAAAGTTGATTTTAAATCGTGGCTTGAGACGAAAGCAGAAGAACGAACTGGTGTTTTGTGCCTTTTGAGATAAATGGCCGGTACTCTTGCGGTTCTTTGGAGCATGCAGTTCGGGGAGCCCTGTGTTCGGAGGAGACGAGGTTTCGATGTAGGACAGTTTCTGTGATGTGGTATACGATTATGATATTCGCCAGCAGAAATCGGCACAATACCTTACAGAATGCCACGTGTAACTTTAAACGGCTTGATCCTTGAATTTAACTAATGGTCTATTAAATCATAAAAACCTATTTTCCAATTAGCATTTCCAAGCTTAGTTTAATTTGCTCATGTAGAAAGTCTTACCCGGTCCTAAGAGCAATGCTAGTTTTATAGCAGCTCCACAAAAAATAAAGCCAGTAAGGGTGTTTCAG
This sequence comes from Myanophis thanlyinensis, assembly GCA_017656035.1. NCBI lineage: Eukaryota > Metazoa > Chordata > Lepidosauria > Squamata > Homalopsidae > Myanophis > Myanophis thanlyinensis. The sequence continues at coordinate 18,396 of JAEANM010000654.1, forward strand.
GTGTTGCATTTGGCTTGTGAATAAACAAGATTTCCTTTTATAGTTCTTGCTATGGAGAATTTAGAGCAATCTTCAGTTTGAGTAAATGTGATTGCAGTTTCCATGGAAGTATATTTTCATGGTTTCTATAGATCCTGTAAATATGGAAATGAAAAGTGCTGTTTATGCATTTTAAATATTGCTAATGAGTTTAATATAGGTTTTGTTCTGAAAATAAAGCTATATGCTTGCTCTTCTGCATTTTGTTAATTGCGTATACTGCTTTAACGTTCAGTTGTCAATTCAAGACAGTTATGCCAAATTGTATTTGAATTTTATTTACATTTGAAAGCTTGCATGGATGTCAGTGCTATATGTAATACAAGAAGCAGGATTGTATTGCCAGAGAAAGGGAAATATTTCCAATTATTCTTAAGGTGTCAGTGTGATTGCAATTGGTTTTTGCTGGGCTATATGGGTTGAACATTTTGAACTTTTTTCCAAGTTGCCTATTTTGAAAAATCATCTATTAAAACAAAAGTTTTATTAGAATGAAAGTGTATTCAGCAGTACTATTCCAACTACTGGTAAAGTCATATCAGGGAGGCTTGTTTTAAGTTTACATTATTTGCTATGATGGAAAAATAAAACATTTCTAGTTTTTATTTGCTTAGAATACTTAAGACATACACTACAAAATAGAATGATTGTCCAGATTGAAAGAAATAAAAGGATAAAACTTTTCTGTGCTTTATTTTTCATATATGATGCAACTTCGTTTCTTTCAGAGTAAAAATACTTCTGAAATAAAATGCTAAATTCTAGTAAATTCATAAAGACATAATTTAAACATGTTTTGAAATTATCCTCTTCTAAATTTGTTGTTTATGCCTTAATATGTGGAAAATTAAAAACATAGACTTGGGAATGGATGTGGGAGAGGCAGACAGCAATGTTGATAGTGGATTACTGACTTTAGATCTGAATGTTCCTTTTATTCTTGTTCAGTAGACTGGGAGGGATTCAGGTAACATTTGAAGATGATACAATTTATCATATATAAAAACATCCACATCAGTAGGAACCAAGAGCATGCAAAGAGTATAATATCATCTAAACTTAGGTAGTCAACTATAGTAGAACATTTTTTGAATGTGCTTGAATTTGCTTCATGAGTAAAAGGGTGCAAAAATAAACAACGCACAGTGAAGACAGGTTAATATAATGATGACATTGAAACAAGGCTGAGTGAATTTATGCTGGAAGGGAATCATGAAAATACCAGCTTCCACAGTTTTATTAGATGATAATCCCATAGGAGTGGGAACTTGAGGTAGCTGACTATATTTGATTTAATTGGACAGGTAGATGAATACAACAGAAGGCAATCTGTCAGATAATCTGAAGGGCTTTAAAAGGTAATAACTACCTTGAATTTCATCCAAAAAACAAGGGCTAACTGTCAAGGTTGCCACATTTTGTACCAGCTGTAGCTTTCCAAGAACAGACCCATGTAAAGTGCATTATGGTAATATAAGCATGAGGTAACTGATGCATGTATAATTGTGAACAGGGCTTCTTGATCAAATAATAGTTGCAGTTGATGCCTAAGATCTATGCGAAAGATCTTAGCCACAACCACTATTGGTCTTGAAGTAGGTTCTGTAAGCAGAGGACAACCCCCAAATCACAGTCACTTCCAAATCCTTAGTCAGAGGCATTGATTACTGGTTGGATCCAGCATTCTTCCACCCAGTGAGGGGCTTTAATCACATATGAAAGGATAAGTCCAACTGAGAACTGATGGAGCTTATATTACAACGGGCATTGTCTATTTAAGAATTCCTGTGTCTCAAAATGATCCCAATCATCATAAGATGAGGCTCAGTCTTCTCCAACACTGTGCAACTAGAATCTGGCTTTTTCAGATTTTTATGGCTTTTACTTGTGTACAGTGATCTTTCAGATGGTCTCAGTCACCTTGGCTGATGTGGTAGGAGCAGCAGTTTCTTTTTTGCTGCTCAAATCATCACTAGGTAGCCTTGAGTTGTACAACCATTCTTAAAGTGGGACCTTCCTCTAGTGCTGTAGTCATTTTCTCTGCAGCTTTGACTGCCTGAGCCTCAGTAAATCAAGGGGCAAACATTGGATCTGTGAGCAAAACCAATCTGGTCCAGTGTCCTAGTCAACCCTTTACTCCGTGAGCAATCAGTCTTGTGCAAATGTCTCACCAGATAGTCAGGAAGCTGCCTAACTAGCAGGATTCATCAGCACTTGACACAGGCTAATCTATTAAGTCTTCCCTCTGGAGGGGCTTGCATTGCAAAGCTGAGCTTTAACAAAAAAGATAGATTGCCACTTGTTCAAATAGTAAAGGTAAGTGTATCACAACGCAGGTGGAGGGAGGGGGAAGCCAGTCTTAGCCTATGTTTAAAAATTGAAGTCCGCTTGGACTCAATCCCTATTGGATTATTTAGCGCTGACATCACTACACAGTGACCAATCAGAGTCAGCCGACCGCTTTTTTAAAAAACCTCAAATTAGCTGGTGGTGATAGACGCGGGGAGGAGTCGGTTTGAATGAGCGGAAGGGAAGATTTGGCGCGCTCGGTGTTGCCTCCGGAGGGTCCCGGCTGTGCCGTTGACGGGGAGCGCGCGGGGCAGGTGAGGGGGCTCTTGGTCCGGGTGAGAACTGCGCCTGTGCGAAAAAGGAGGAGGAGGAGGGCGACTTTGGGGTGATTTGCTGAAGGAAGAAGGGGGGGGGGAGGCGAAATATGCTCAAGCGAGTTAAGGGGCGCCTTTGAACCAGGCACGAGGCAAGAAAGGGAGGCTGGGTGGGAGTTTCGGACCGCGATATTCTCCACGGTGGTGCTTCGTCTACGGGGCAGTTGAAATGGACTGACTACAGGATATTTAAAGAAGGCGAGGGAAAGCCTGTTGGTTTAGCGGCGTTTAGCTCGCACATGGCTCTTGACAGACCTTAGACCAGTGTTTCTCAACCATGGCGACTTTAAGATGTTTGGACTTTGCTGGCTGGGGAATTCTGGGAATTGAAGTCCCAAACATCTTAAAGTCCCCAAGGTTGAGAAACGCTGCCTTAGACTGTATCTGAGAAAATGATTTATTTGTTGTTACGATCTAAAAAAGGACGACTCAAATCGTGGCTTGAGACGAAAGCAGAAGAGGAACAACAAATGAACGAACTGGTTTTGTACCTTACCTTATGAGATAAATGGCAGTTACTCTGTTACGGTTCTTCGAATCGTGCACTTCGGTGAGCGCTGTGTTAGGAGGAAACGAGGTTTTGATATAGGACAAATGTGCGCGATGTGCTATATGATGGTTGATAATGACATTTTACAGCATATATCAGGGTACTGTAGCTTTAAGAATGCTAGTAGCTCTGAGTGGCTTTGTTCCTATAATTTGGCTGCTGGTCTTTTTAAATCATCCAAATCGACTTCCCAAACGTTTGAAACTGAAACTGGCTGGTGTTAGTGGTGCAAATTCACTAATTTGCCCATATTGTAGAAGATTTTACCCTGTCATTGAATAATACTGGTTTTATACACCAACTTCCATATAAAATTGATTCTGAGAATGTTTTGGGTGCTGTGATTGGCTTGCTATTTTAGACTAACACAACAAAAACAGGTATTCTGCCTGTACTGGGTGAACGTAGTTGAAAAGGGTTAAGTACAAATTGAGAAAAGGATCCATTTTAGATGTAAGAAAAATATTAGTATTTTTCAATAGGTTTATTGTTTTTTTCTATTAAGAACTACAGAAGGCTTCAATTTCTGGGTTAATCTATGCTTTTTTTTTTCTTTTACAGTTACAACTGTAGGTAGAGAAATGTAAACTTGCAGTTCATGCAGGAAACTTCCCCAGCATTCAAGCAGGTAATGTCAGGCTTGAAATCAGACATACAACTTATGAGTTTGCTCATGCTACATATTGGCCTGCTTCTCAATTCCCCTGCCCTTTTTCTGATGTGACAAGGTGCCCTCCCAGCTCCAGGAGGCATGAAATCCAAATTCACCCAATGAATAGTTCAGGCTCTCAAGGTTCAAGCCTGGTAAGATCTCTGAACATTCTGTCAGAAATAGTTCATTGGGGAGCAGCATGTAGTCTACTTACCACTCTGTCCTAGGTTGCATTCTCATTCCAGAAAACATTAAGAGATTGTCTGGCATAGGGAATACCCACCTAATATCTAAAGCAACTGAGATTGCTAACTATAATTCTAATCCAGATGTAAAATAATAAAACGAATAAATTTAAATTCCGGGTCCAAAGAAGAAAACTTTGGTAGATTGCATTAATACTTCTACATTGCATTAATGGATTGTATTTTTTTTTCTTTTTCCCTCTTTTGATTTTTCTCACAATTTAATTTTCTGGATTTAAAAAAATGTGTACTACTTACCTTGAGTAGTCAACAATTATAAACAAATTATTGTTTATATCTTCATTGAGTTTCTGGGGAAGCCAGCAGAGAAGATTGTAGATGGTGACCGCATGCTCTCAGGGTGCTTGGCAACTATTCATAAGTGACAAGTTGCCCAGCACCCAAATCATATTACCAGGAGGTGTGACTCAATGTTTTATGACAGCTGGAACTCCATTATAGACTTAAAACATGTTTTCCCTGTAGTCATAATGTAATTTTTTTCTATTCAAAATAACTGATCTCAGTTGTGGTAGCAAATGATATGCACAACCATGAATTTTCTACATATGGTCACCAAGGTGTGTTGAAATCTGCAATAATTTTTTTATTTTTTCCTTAGAGGTAAGATATACAAATGTGAAAATGCCATTTTTTGGGAAAATTGTTGTTGTTAAGAGAAATGGGACCGATGGAACTCATTTTCCGCTCACTGCAAACTCTTGTTTGTTTGGAAGGTAAGACTTTAAATTGATAAGGTGGTTATTTGTATAGAATTTTCATTATGTAATTGTGATGTAGGAATGTCCCTTTTGTAGACAATGTCATAACTTAACTTTCCCAGAATCCTTCATTGTGACTTCTATATAATTTCTCTAGTTGTGCAAGGTATGTCACATATAATGGATTTGATGCAAGAAATTCATCTAATCAAAAACCTAAACATTTATTTTAAGAAGCTCTTATGTTTCAATGCATCTTCAGCAACAGCTGCATTCCCTTGCTATACTAGGTGGAAATGAATGAGAGATTTAGAGATCACAATATATTTTAAGAGATGTGAATATAAAAACATGTAATTATATAATTTGAACTGATAACCTTGTAATTATATTTTAAAGGAAAAAAGAATGTGATATTCGAATCCAGCTGCCTCAAGTTTCTAAAGAACATTGTAAAATTGAAGTCAATGAAAATAAAGAGGTATGTGTTATTACTTATGCAAGCCTAATATTTCTGGTACTTCTGTTTATTATTTATTGATCTGGATATACATATTTTATTTCTATGTATTTTTAGGCAATGCTGTTTAACTTGAGTTCTGCAAATCCAACACAGCTAAATGGGAATCACTTTCAAGATCCCATTCACTTAAAACATGGAGATATACTGACAATTATTGATCGTTCTTTCAGGTATGTAACAATAATATAAGCAAATATGGCTATTCTAGAAATAGGATGTGTCAGCCAGTGCTTTTTAGAAGCCTGAAAATCAAGGAGATTTTAAAATAATTTGATTGATAGGGAAACTCTTCAAACAGGAAAACAGATTATATAAAGAGTAACTAAAATATTAGTCTAATACTGTACTTTAGTAGAGTTGGAGATGAAAACACTAATAATTTTGAATAAAGTGAATTTAATAACTTATTAAAGTCTTAATAATTTAAAAGTTCGATTGATTTATTTAAGCAATCTTTGTACTTGAATAGGTTTGAATATCCACCTCCCTCACTTCCTCAGAAGAGACTGTCTAGATCTCAAGAAAAGGAAACATTACAGGTAAAACAAAAATCATATTTTTCTTAATTTAGGGAAGAGAACAGTAATAAAAATGTAGAAATTAATAAACAGGTTGCTCTTTGGATTGATTTAGTAATTGGTCATTACCAGTTACGTTTCACTTTTAGCCATTCCACATATTTAACTATAATTCAGAAAAAACACAACATTTGTTATTGATATTGGGCTTTAGAAAATTTAAGACATTTTTTCTGGCCTGTCACTAAAGGGAGTTTAGTGCTGTAACTTGACACTTGATCTGTGAATGATTATTAATAGTGTCTGTACTTTATCATGAGCTGGGGTTGGGTTGGGTTATCCAATTGAAAGTAAAAGACAAAACCTGTAAGATGTTAAGATGAACTTAAAATAGGTATAAAATGAACCCATTAAAGGTTTAATTTAATGGGTGATTTAAGGAGAATGCTAAATCTTGATTTACATCATTTTAATCAACATGTCACATAATTTGTTAAATTGGTTACGTTATGTTGACATGTTAAACTGATGTGGAATATTGAAAAGGGAAACAATGTGTCAGTGAGATTTAGACAGTCATTAGTTTTCATATGTATAGAATCTAATCTTAATTGGAATTTTCCTCAATGTTATTACCATATTGCAGCCTTAGATTCTACATGATTTACAACACTTATGTTCAGAGAACTACTGTAAAATGTTTCACTGTAAATAATTTTTATACATAGAACTTTTAAAGTAGAGGTCCATTAGTTTTTGGAAAGCTTTTGAGTTTTGGAAAACATAGTAATGGTTTACCCAATGGATATCCATATTGAATTCTAAAACATCATTCAAAATTCTAGTGTTGAGTTAGTCCTGACAATTATAGATTGCATGGTACTCTTGGCTTCATATAAAAGATGAATGAAATACTGCATTATCTTTCAATCATTTATTCTAAGAAATTATTAGTGAAAACTTATTTTACAAGAAAAATGGCAAGCTTAAAAGAAGTATTAAATTCCTTATTCTATTGCATTGTGTCTAATCTTTACAGATTCTTCATGTTCAGCATATGCAACAGATGGACTTGCTGGATCCACAAAACTCAGATTACAAAAGTTCTATTACTGGTTGGTAATTTTTTGTTCTTTTTCTATAAATGCTTCATTATATTAATGACTTTTTATTAATAAAAAGGATGTATTTACCAGTGTAGTGGTAAAATGAATGAAAGCAGCCATTAGGAATTTGCTGCTAAAATACATAAATGGTTTTGGTTTAATCAATGAATTGTTTTCTGAGCCTGTTAGTGACCCAGTTTCTGAATACACTCTAAGCCATGATAATTAAGAGTTGAGAACTATGTTACTCTTAAAATTATATTAGAAATAATATTTCACAGCTGATTATATTTTAGAGAGTGACCCATATATTTTCTTGTCCATCAAGCAACTTTCATAAAACAGCTTATGAACACATACATATACATACATACATCTTCCTTAATATCTGATTATTAGAACTGTTTAAGGTAAGGAAAAGTGATTTGGAAAATTACAAATCTGCTTGCATATATTTATACTATATTGTTAGACAATTACAAATAAAATTTGGATTCTATAAGTTTTGATTTGTTGAACTTAATGGAATTCTGCAAGTCCTTTGAAGGAGGTAAATTGTAGTGAATGCAGATCTGTCCAAAGCACATATTTTAAGATCACTAAAGTAGCCATATATTTTTGCAGGTTCATGCAGTTGCTTCCTAAACTGTTTCTAGCTGTTACCATTGAGAAAATTTTCAAAGCGGGCAATCACAAACGTGGAGATTGTTGGAAACAATTTACAAAGCTCTTGCTTCAGGCTGGAAAAATTGGTTTGAAAATAGATGTTTTGTACACCTCCATGTGCTGTAAAGCACTTTTTTCTAAGGATTTGTAGATATCTGTTTAATTCCTCAAAAATTACTTTCTGATTAGTACTTTATATAATGCTTCAAAAATAGTTTTAACTTTATTCAAGAAAACAGATTTTAAAACCTGCCTGTTTCATATTCCTGTAGGCAAGAAATTTGAAACTTGCTCTCCTAGAAGAAGTGAGAAAATACTTCAGAAACAATACAGCACACCTGAATTTAAGTGCAAAATACACGGCCCTGAGAAAGCAAATGAATTGTCTCCTTTTAGCAAACTTTATCAATTAATGAAACATGAAGATGACACAGGCAGTGTAAAGAAAAATACTGGTAATGAGACCGTGTTGGAAGATGTATTTCACTCAAGATCTAGGAGGTCTGCAGTGAGTCGTGCACAGTTAACTAAAGTTGAACATTCTGAAGATAGTAAACTTCAAGGAAAGTGTGGTATTGTAGCAAGTCCAATACCAGCATTTGAAGAGAAGAACTCTGAAAAATCATCAAGCACTCAAAATTGTGATATACAACAGAAACAAGAATGTGAAGGTACAAATCAGTCAAAATTTAAGAGTGTAGAAGATAATAAACTGGGAAAACATGCACATTTTAAAGCAAATCAGCAGAGTACACAGCATTTCCCTGAATCATGCATACTGTCATTGGACTATACAGAAAAGGCTAAGTGCCAAAACACATTTAACTTAACAGATGCTTTCACATCTATAGAAAATACTTTGCCAAAAGCAAAGCCTAACCAGGAGAGTACTCAAAATTATTCCAGTCCACGTTCTAGAAAGTCTCGAAGATCTTCCAAGTCCAGAAGGTCAGGGGTTGAAATAGATTCACTGAACAGAATGCAGAGCTCTGAAGAAATGAAAGAGTGTCCCGTACAAGTTAGTGGGCAGGAGCATGAATCTGGTATTTTGATTGAAAGTATATATTCTAAAACCAATGAAAATAGAGAACTGGTAACAGAAACAGCGCTAAATCTGAAAGATTCAGAAGATGGAAATTCTAGTACTGTTTTCAGTTCACTTCATCTTAATACTAGTGAAAACTGCAATAACAACATTGAACTAAATAAAACACTTTCAGATGAATATTCTTGTACAGAGGCAATATATAAAGAATCAGTAATCCCTGTAGATCTTTCCCAAGCCAGTGAAATAATGGCAAGTGAGATTCCTGGAAAAACCTTGGAAACAAAATGTCCTACAAATGAAATTAAAAAAATAGGAACAGAAGACCATGAGCAGAATGTTAATATGAAAAATGATATACCTACTTTTTTCCGTTCTTATGAAACCAGAGTCCAAACAGCCAAAGTTAATGCTGTTTCTGAAATGAATGTATTATGTCCGCTTATTAAAAAGTCAGGTAAATACAATTTCTTTTAATACCAAAAAAATTATAAATGCTATTTGCTCTCACCAGTAACTTTGGTTAAGATGATAAAATTACCAGCTTATTTTTTCTGTTAATTGGCTTATTCGACATTGTTACTAGAAACAGGTTAAATTGTTTGAAATGTTAGTGCCTTAGTTACAATTGAAAATATTGATACCAAAAGTGTAAAAAGTTTATAGAGTTTTTTAAAATTACACAAACTTTTAATTGTATTAATGTTGAAAGACATTGTGTTCACTTTGCTATAATTTATTCTTTATTTATAGAGGCTAAGAAATCACCCCAAAAGCGTAGAAGTACAGAACTAGATTTTCTAGTCCAGTCACTTGGAAAGAGGAAGAGAGTGTCTTTTGGTAGCCAACTGAGTCCTGAACTCTTTGATAAGCGCTTACCTCCAAACTCACCACTTAAAAAGGGAGCTGTTCCAGCAAGACTAAGCATGCCATTTGGAAACTCACCACGAGCAGTTCTGAAAAGAGCTGCAGAATTAAGGCAGTCTGTAACACAGGTATCTGACTGATTGACAGAACAACTGACAATTATTTACATTTTAACCAAAGAATTGTTTTTTCTCTTACAACAATATGTATGCATATGTTTGTCTAAAGTTCCCTATTCTTCATACTGAAAACTTTGTATTTTAAATGATGTATCTGCACTAATATGTTAAAATAATTGATCAAAAATTTAAAATTATATAGAATTTAGAAATGTTATTTTTGGGAGCAGGAATGCAAGCTATGTATTTCTTAATGCACCTATGTATTCCCCTAGAATTCTTTCTGCGAGTAGTTGATATATTACATCTGAATGATTCTTTTCTATTTAAATATTTGGTGATTTTATTTCAGAGTCAAGTAATGGCAACATGGGTAGCAAATAAATTTAATAAATAAAATTGATAAACCTGTTCATAAAATATCCCTATTTTACTGTTAGAAACTCCCAAGACAAGATTAGGTAAATATTTCACATCCTGTTAAAAAAATGAAATACTCACCAGCAGAGATACAAGTAGCCATCTTTGGTTATTACTTGTGAATGACTACAAATGTAGCTTTATATAATATGTTTGAAATCAGAATTTATACTATTGACTTTTATTTTTAAGTTTATTTTCAAAATAACATATTTAAAGCATACCAAATATTTATTTGAGAAGCAAATTTCTCAAATAAAATTATTTCACAGAAAAATGGAGAGCTTGGAAATGTTTGTAGATACCTGGAGAGTAATAGATACATACTGAAAGTTCTGTCTCTGGGGACAGTGTTCCAAGAAAGTCTGCTCCAGGGGCTAGACCATATGAATCACTTCTTGCTCTAGATTATTTATTTCCCAAAAACTGCTAAACCATCTTCAGAATGGCCAGATCTATGTGATCTGATAAAGATGGGACAATGCCTAAAAATAGCTGATGACCTTTTTAATATACTTCTTAGTCTTTCGGACTGTTAACGGTTAGAATGTTACAGTAAAAAAAGAACAATGAAAACAAAATACAATTCAAATTACAAAACCAAAATTGAACTGGGAAAGAAGAATAACATGAGGTACTGGTGATATTGGAATGCTATTAAAATAATTCTCCATTTTCAATAATTTTCCTAAAATCAAAGGGATCCACTTTCCATAATTTGGTGCTACTACAAAAAACAACCCTAGATCTAATAGGTTGTGTAAAATCTGTTTGGGGGAGGCTCTTCCATAGATACCCAAATGCCAAGTTATGAAGAATATTGATTCTTCAAATTGCACTTCAAATTGCAGTTGGAGCTGAAATGGTAACCAGTGCAGAGTCTTCAATGTATGTGTAATTCCCATTATTGGAAACTTAAGACATGCTAGCCTATTCTGGACTAATTGTAATATTCTCATAGTCTTCAAAAGCAACCCCTTACAAAGTATTTTTTATGAGTTTTGTGGGTTTTGTGAGTGTTCAATTAATTTTTCTGAGAAGTTCTGAAGGAAATAGATACAATTACTGTTTGTTCAAAGTCTAAAGTTTGATTTGTGTGTGTGTGTTACCTATTTGTTTTCCTGCAGGGTTCCTTTGAGAGGAAGCAATATGAAAATATTGTGTCAAAGCAAGCTGACTCACATAGTGTGCCTCAGAGGCAACAATGTGGATCTGATCCTCATGTTGCAAGTCAATCTTCAGAGGGTGAAGAAACCACTACACAAGAAGAGATGCATATGAATAGCTTATCCAGTGAAGTAAAAATACCAGTATCTACCACCACTTCATCATTAAGAAGGAGCAAACCCTATACTCCAAGGAGAAGTTCTATACATCGAAAAAGTGGAGCTGTGGGTACTATTCACTCCAAAAGACGAAGTGGTGCTTCTGAAGCCAACTTAATGGGTGTGTTACAATTGTATCTATTGCTAGACAATTTACAAAAACAGAATTAAACTTTTATGTTACAAACACAGTATAACTTGATTTTATATCAGATAGTTTATTAAAATTATTAAGATGAATAATCTTCAATAATTGTTTTAGTTGCAAAGTCATGGGCAGAAGTAGTGAAACAAGGTGTGCCAAAAGTGCAACTGAAGTCTGCTTCAAAACAGAGGTTTAAAGCAAGATCAACGAAGAAAGTGGCTTCAAAATCATCAAAGGTATAGTCAAAACAGATAATCGTATAATTAATAACTTTTCTCCAAGTGCTCAACTTCAAGAATCTGGATTCTAAGTACTGGAGAGATCCTTTTGAGGCTTTGTTAATCCTAAATTATTCTGTATCTATTATTTCTAGGTGCAATTGTTTACCTTTTATTAATGCAAAATCACCAACAGTTTTAATAGACGATATGGGGTAGTTTGAAAACTTCAACCTATTTTAAAACAGTTTTAATTGAAGGCAGTATGTTTTATTTTGGAGACTGAAAATGACCTGAATTGCCATGATGAAATATAAAGGTAGAAATGCATATTTTAGAAATCGCTATTTCTAAAAATAAAACAAATTGAGGAAAATAATGAATTATATGCAATAAACAACAGAAAAAAGCATATCTAGGAACCATGAGATAAGTGGGATATAGATATTATCCATAGCCAAAAATTAGCAAAACACAGATTAAAGTAAGCTAAATAATTTTTGAAAATTGCTTCAGAAGCAGCTAACATGGCTTAAATAGATGTAAGTAAATGTAAATTTCACAAATGTAAAATTTTCTATGTGTTCATGTAGATTTCTTTTTAATAAAAGTTAATAGCAACCAGTCAGATCAACATTTCTTCATTGTTCAAATATGTAGAGTCCTTTCCCATACCAAAAACACTGATTTCCTATTTGTACCCAATTTAAACCTTATCCTTTACATTTCTTGCCCTTTATCCTATTTTAACGTAATTCCTTTTTTGGAACACTTTATTGATTTTTTTATCACTCTGAATATCTCCCCTTCCTACACCTCACCTCTCCTCCAGGAATATTTGTATTCTTCATTTTTTTCTATTCAGGGACTTTGTTTAAGGTTGGAAGTTCAAAGCCATCACTCTTATTCTGTTGACCCATCTCTCTTTCTGTCCTTGTCCCAACTGTCTATGTGAGAACTCTCCTTTATACATGGGAATTTATTTTACTGGCTTTCCTTCCTCTTTGTGGTCCTGATTAATGGACATTTAATGTATTATTAATACATAACAAAGTATTGGGTGAAATGCAAGAGTGCTGTTGTTCCCAGTCTTTTTTTCCCAGCTTTTCCTTGAACCTTCTCAGGCTTTCAGTCTGCTGAACTATTATCTTCCCTACTCGTGCTTAACCTGTATAACTTCAACAATCTTCCTTCTGCAGCCCATCACTGCCTGATTGTAGCTATCCCATCAGATTTGGCTGATATCCTAGAAAAGACTACTGAGCCTTGAGGTGCTTGTTTTCTATGAACTTTGTAACTTTTGTTCTTTTTTTCAGTTTCAAACTTCTCCAACTTGCCCTCTTAATACTTATAAAAAGATTCTAAATAGTTCTACTTCATTGCAAGAACTTCTCTAATACTCTTCTGCTCCACCTCTCCACTTCTGGTATATGTGGGGTATGTGTCATAGGATATATGCTCCTATGGGTGATGTCAATAGTGAGTAGAGGGACAGACTCCTCTTCCACAGTATTTAAAACTCTTCTCTTTTGAAAAATTATTTTTTTCCTTAAGTACTGCAGTGCAATGCACTGCACTGACTTGGCTGTTTCTGGCATCATAGAAGAGAAGAGAAGAGTTGGAGGAGACTGTACCATTTCAGACAAATGATCTACAGATGATCTAGTAATTTTTTAAAGTGAATCTTCTAAACTATAAGTGACATAGTGAATCCAAAAAACAATGTTTCTGGAACATTTTATTTTAGAAAACTGGATTTAATTGGATAAAAAGTGGATTAGTGTCATCTGGAAAGAAGAAAAAGAATTTTCCAATGTTTTCTGGATTGTTCTGCCTCAGAATGTTGTTTGCACGTTAGTGAATTATTCCCTATTGAAAGGATATTGTTTTTATTTTTATGATCCCAGAATTGGTTGAAGCAAACCAGAAAACCTGGTGCAGTTTTAGTCTATACAGATTGGCCAATTAAGTCTTTTCTCAAAAGATCATATAACATATTCCCCAGAATTGAAATAAATGTAGAACTACTATTATCACTAGACTTTTAAATTTATATTTGTATATACATATAGTGTGGTATATATATATCAGTTTATTTCATTAAACTGATTTTTAATATATTCTGCTTTTAGAATAAAACACCAAAAAGAAAAATCAGCGGTCACTTCTCAACAGGACATGCAAATTCTCCTGCTCCAATTGTGATTGGAAAAGCTCATACTGGAATTTTGAACAAAACTGCACAAGTTCCTAAAGTGGTGATCAATTATCCTTTGAAAATGCATTGTGACCTCAATGAAAGTTTTACAGGTAAACGTTTAGACTTCATTTAATATAAGTTTGCGTGCCATATGACATGACTTCATGTTTCCTGTTTAAAAATAAAATATGTCAGAGAAAAAACCCTTGCATGTTATATGCTCAACTATTTTGTATAACTGACACTACATAGAGAGAATCAGAAATAATGTTTAACCAGATGATAATAGTAATCACTTTTTCAAGATTCAAAAAATTGTCCTACACCCTGTCATGTCATTTATTTATTGCAGTTTATTGTATGTTTCCATCATCTCAACACAGCGATTCTAAGGAGCTTATAGCAGTTAAAAATAAAACAGCAAAATAAAATACACAACCAGCAACTAAGTTAAAAAGCAATCAAACAACAATTGACACAGCCATCTTGTGGGCTCAAACTGACAGTCCTCATACCTGGGAACAGAAAAATGTTTTCAGAGCCTCGGAAAGGTTGGCAGGTTCTGGTCCAATCTAATTTCTGAGGGAATGATGTTCTAAAGGAATGGCATCATGACAGAAAAGATTCATTTCTTGGGTCGCATAAGGTGATGTTCCTTGATAGATGGCACCCATAACATCTGCCAGGTAGCCAAAAACAATAAGGGAGATGTCCCAGCCCCTTCTAAGTTAGAGGTTGATAATTATATAACTTAGATAAAAAGCAAAGTGGGGTAGTGAGCGAAAGATAATATGTACAGATACTGTTTTATAAACTCCATGCTGATCATTTATTATCCTGATTTTCAAAGGACTTCAGGGCAATATCAGTTTGTTGTTGATCCCAGCAATTGATGATGGATGGTATAATACTGCTATAAATTGCTTTGCTGCTGATTTAGAAAAAGTGCCTTAGAGCAGACAGGAAAAAAAATAGTTGCATATCCAACACTTTAAAGCAGATGTACTGTATTTATCAGCTTATAATGTGCACCGGCTTATAACGCGCACCTTAATTTTAAGAGAGGTTTTTCAGTAAAAAAATAATTTTGCAACCATGACTGAGCCCAACATTTCTATTGTTAAATGAAACATTTGTTAAGTGAGTTTTGCC